>CM031239.1:766302854-766600354 GCA_018340775.1 Taxus wallichiana var. yunnanensis | reverse complement strand
TGACCTTATTTCTCCCACAAATAAATTTGATAGTGCTTCGAAAATATATCTTAACACCTCGTTTCTTTTGAATTGTTCAATGTGGATGTAAACATCAATTTTTAGAAGATTGATGAATATAGAATAAGGAATGATCAAAATGACCCAGGGCCAAAGAGGGATTGGATTTTTATTGATAGAAGAAGATGACTCAAGAGATGAAGTAGATTTGTATTTGGATGTCTCGCGAGTTGAAGAAGATGTGGATTTGGGATAATTTGGCATTGGGTTTCCTAGAAGATTGTTTAGTGCAGATAGAAGAAGGGGATTGTGAAGCAAGTCGGTGTATTGCTACGTAGAGGTCGACTTGGATGATTGATTAAAGGAATACGGTTTCACCCGGATCTTCAATTGTTGAGGCGATTGATGAAGGGGTTCTCATGAGAAATGGAGGACCACGACTTAGGACTCAAATTAGATGAATGATGGGGAGAATTTGTGCTAACACAAATCCTTAGAGGAAAACATCGTTTAGGTGACTAATTATTCCTAAGAAGATAGTTGATTGGATGAGGCTCATGAGATTTGTGAAGAAGTAGAAGAATAGAATGGATTAGGAGATGAAGGTAGAGAAGTGGAAAATAGACTGGGTTCCCTATTATCATAAGCGTGAGGAACCATATGATATCTAGTCATGGTTGGCATCATTGGATGTGAATGCCTAGACCTAGATTGTTTGATTGAACTCCTTCAAATGGAAGGAAGTTCCATGTCGATTTGAGAAGCATAACGATTGCAAACTAGACATCGTGCAAGGATGGAGGTTCTAATATAAGTCTCCAAAGGAAACCTAGGAGAAAAAAACATCATAACGACACAATTTTGATAATCAAGTAAGCTTGGAAAAACAAGTGTCACAAGAAATCCAAGGAAAAATGGGCAACATAATGACTATAAAGTGACAAATCTCTAAGTATATGGGATATACAACTAGGAATATCTAAAGATATCTACATAAATGTGGGTAGCGTAACAACGCACTGTCGACACTCAAACCAAGTTTATCAAAAAACAAGCTTTAAGTATCAAAAGGGGATCGTTATAATGCAAACAACATAACAATACAATGTCAATACTTAGATCAAGTTTCAAGGAAACAATATGTAAGTATCAAAAGGGATTGGAACAAATGCAAGCAACGTAACAACGTGCCTCCAAGACTCAAATCAAGTTTTAGGAAAACAACGCTCGAAAGTACCAAAAAGGGTCAATATAATGCGAGCAACGTAATAATACAATACCAATACCTAAATCAAGTTTCAAAGAAACAAGATGTAAGTATCGAAAAGGAATTGATACAATGCGAGCATTGTGACTACCATGAAAGGAAACTATTCTAGGGGTGAAAAAGACTCAATGTTTGTTTAAGAATACCACCAAAAATATGAATATGTACTAACACACTTTCAACACTTAAATCAAGTTTTTAAAGAAAAAAATTGATTTAAATGGGTACAAAAGTGGTGGATGGAATTTTGGAAGCACTTTGAGGTGTTCTCTTTTGACCAAATAATGTCAAAATAACAAGGGAAATGTATGAGTGGTGATGAAAAGTACTTGGCGTAACTTCAGATTTTCTCCTTGTTCAACAAGGTTTTAACTTCAAGGAAGTTTGGCTAAGTACGATTCGTGATGAAATATATATGAGGCACAAATTTAATGGACTCTCACCTTGTTTGAAAAACAAGGTTATGACTCCAAGAAAGTCTTTCTTTGTAATATCTCTTTGAAACACAATTTTGGATATGGTCAAGTTGGCCCCAATGCCAAATGGCTCCCTAGGATTTTGTTCTCAACACTCATTAATAACTTGTCTAAGAGAGGTACGCTTTTCTAGAATAAATCCTAGACAAAAGACCATTACCCCACAATCAAATTAATGAAGAGGCCTCATACAGGACAACATTTAGCACTCCTCACGGGAATTTCTAGTCAAGTAGGTAGTGGGGCACTTCCTGTTTTTTTTCAACTAGTTCCCTCAATGTGTTGACTACTTTGGGGTTCCTATGGTAATCCTCATAATGAGTTTTATTGTTTATGTTAAGATACTTCTCACGCTTAAAGGTTGGGCCTTAGCCTTCTCAGTCGCACTTGCAAATACATACGTGAATGATTGGTATGTTTTTTATCTTGATCTTAATGTGGTTTTGCACACCATTGGCAACCTGCACACAATGTAGTTAGTTTTGTTTTGATTCCTTTCTTTGATGAGTGATTTGGTCCTACATCAAATGATTAGTAGTTTTTCCATGTAAAAAGAGGATCGTGGTTGCTTTTGATTCTCAAGGTCGCTTGAAAGTGCAAGATAAAAACATATACAACATTGAATACAACTTAGTAGAAATGGAAAAGCGTAATTAAAAACAAATAAATGCCTTAAAAATATTGATTTTTAAATTACTCAAATTATTAGTTTTGTGCGTGTAAACCACAATGTTAAAATGAGGACCAAATTCATTTCTGACTCTCAAGGTCGCTCAAAAGTGCAAGAGAAGAGCATACACGACGCTTGATCCAACTTAAGAAAATGGAAAAACAAACATAATCAAAACATTTAAGTGTTAAAAACTGATTTTTAAATAACAACTCAAATGATTAGTTTTTCCATGCAAACTATCAAAATATCAAGTGTTATCCATATTTCCAAATGACAATCAAAATGTTATAAAAGCATCCAAAAAAATTGTTGTTTTTTATTCTCAAGATCACTGAAAG
Organism: Taxus wallichiana var. yunnanensis; assembly: GCA_018340775.1. Taxonomy (NCBI): domain Eukaryota; kingdom Viridiplantae; phylum Streptophyta; class Pinopsida; order Cupressales; family Taxaceae; genus Taxus; species Taxus wallichiana. Next base: position 766,597,600 of record CM031239.1, on the reverse strand, counting down.
CGCAAGAGAAGAGCATACACGGTTTCGATGAATTTATAACAAAAAGAGATTTCCAACAAATATTTAAAATGCTAACACCATTTCTAAACAAATGATAACCATAATGTTAGACAAATATCCATAATCATATCTATTTCGATTCTCAAGGTCGCTTAAAAGCACAAGAGAAGAGCATATATGGTGTTGATCAAATTAAAATGAATCTAACATGCAAAGAAAATGACCATTTTTAATAAAGGAAATCCTACATTTTTGTAAGTCTAAATCACAAATTTATGTGTTCATTGCATAGTTCACCTCAAGACCTTTCTATCACAAAAAAATGGAGTCATTTTGAGTTCGGGAGCAAAAGTTATGGCCTCCGGAAGATATGTTACACATATGCTCTTATACTCACGGGTATGCACTTAACCTATACTAAAAATGTCAAAAAAAAAAGTCCCAAAATATGCAAAAAAGGTTAAATTTTTCCCACAAAGATTCAATTTTGACAGCAACCCATCTCCTTAATATGTGCAAAGAAGACTCAACACTATCAAACATTAATATTCATGATCAAAAACTTAACATTTTCAACAAATTGACAAAACTAGCATGTAAAATGATGAAAAATATAAACATGGAGAAAGATTGAATTTTTCTCATCAAGATCCCATTTTGACAGCAACTTCCCTTCCTTATACCTACAAGGAAGACTCAACACATGCAAACTCAACAAAACAAGTTAAGAAAGACAAGTTATTTCAATATGTGTTAAAAAGAGGTTAGTATGCAAAAAGAAACTTAACAACAAAAACTAAAGAATGCGTGTGAGACAAAGGGGTGTCCCACTGCGTGCATATATATATATGCATGATAAAGAAGCTAAACTAATTAATAAAACCTAACACCAAGTAGATTCAATAACTAAGCTAATTCAACATAAACATCAAGATAAAGTCATTAAAAGGAAAAACTTAAACTAATGTATATAACATTAAAAACATGAAATGCAAGCCATCCTTTGATGTTTTTGATGGGCTTTGGATTTTAGATACTTCCTTAAGCAATTTGTACGTAGCCATATGCATTTAAAGGACTTCTCAAGGAAGAGGAAGAGGTCTCACCAATATGGCTTAATTGTCATTTTTGGTTCTCCTCTTACTACTCTTACCAAGTAGAAAATGGAAAAGGGGTGCTAGATCAATAAGCTTTTCAATTGGGAAATGCTCTTATCTTATGCTAATGTCTTACCAAGGACATGAAGGTGTAAAGGTGTAAAAATGTAAGGGAGGGGTAGGGTTCTTTATATAGTTTTCCAAATGGGAGAAACTATCATCCTCATGAATGTGGGATAAAAGAACTTTATGGATTAGCAAGTGCTAAATAGAATTAGAAATGGTTAAGTATGATTAGGGAAGGTTAATTATAATTTCCAACTTAAATGATTTGGGTGTGATTTGAATTAATCGATTAGATTGATTTATAGACAAGTTAGGCTTGTAAAAGTCAATTGGAGAGAATTTGATGGATTCTGAAGGCTCGGAGAAGGGGAACGACCCAATAAAAGGGTAAATTATCATTTAAAGGATTAATTAATCAATATTAGATAATTAAGAAATTAATTAATAAGAAAAGGATTATAACTAGGGAAGTAGAGTTAATTTGCATCCAAAATGAAGGAGGAGACTAGTTAATTAACGAAGTGTTGTTAATTGACCGAGGTGGAAGGGAGTTTAGCTAATCAGTGAAAAAGACGCTAATTATAACCAAATGATAGAAAATAGGCTATTTAGTACAATTTTAGTATTAAAATGCGTGAGCTAAATTTAGGTGTCTACATGAGGTAATGCAAATGCAAATGAAGACAACTAGAAATGTTACAAAACCTACAATTAGAAGAGTGGGAATCAAATTCCCACTACTGTAAAGTGTTAAAAACACAATTCATTTCTACTTCATAACAAATCACGAGTTGCGATGTTGTGGTTGTTCCACACCTCTCATGTTGTAGCATTCTTCAAATGTTGGATCGTAATGGCAGATATGCATGACTATGTTGATAGTCGATCACAATAGAAAATTAGCTTGACTATTGAACATAGTGGTCTTCATGGCCATGGTGGATCTCAACACGGCTGCAAATATGGGCATCCAAAGCCACATCCAACCTCCATTAACACTATCATCTTCATTAACACATTCCCTTGTTTTACATGACATTTACACCTTGTATTTATTGCTTGGAGTGTATGTGTCTCATGTGGAACTTGGCACGTCCATTTCACAGGTAAGGATATCCCCTTTATTTGGCAAGTTAAACAAAAATTGGTGCACATGTGGCAAGCCAGATTGAATTCTCCCACCAAAACTTACCTGGACAAGCTAGGGTGGGATTGCATAGGACTATCACCGTCCCATAAGTACACATGCAGCTAAAAATTTACTAAAATTTGCACTCATATCACATTCCTTAACACGAAGCTACCTTAAAAATCCTAAATTTCATCAACCTATGTAAATCATTGACAAATTTTCGAACTCTTCACATAATAATGAACTCCATACACTAGCAATTTTCGTGCCGAGTTGTCTCTCTACTAACTTCAAAATTTCATCGTTGTAACAAGATACCAAATAAGAGTTTGATAAGAACTTTTCACAATAAAACACGCAAAATTTTATCCAACATAACATGCTTACATTTATAGACTCTATACATCTCTCACAACTATGTTGAGCCATACACCTAATATGTTGATATTAATTATTTAGTCACATTGTAATGTGAGTACTAGCTTATAATATCCAACAAGTCTTCCACACACAAAGTATTCTCCCTTGAGAGATGAGAAGTTGGGAACAATATTTTTGGAGCACTTGCAACTATTGCGTAATATGGTATATATAATAAATTTGGTAAAATGCCAATGGGGTTTGGGTGGATCGATTAAAATGGACGGTTGTGTCCGAATCCACCCAGGTTCAAATCCCGCTAGGCGCGATCCCTTCGGGGTGGTTATCGGTGGTGGCGGGTGTTGCATCACCGGTGGTTACGGCTGGCGGTTATTCTCGGCGGTGGCGGACTTTGCATCACGGCATCGGTGGCGTAAACATTACATCGCCGGTGCGGACTCAGTGGTCGCGGTTTGTGTTGGATTAATTGTTATATCTGGTCTCAGGACATTGGTTGTAATGGGTGGGGTCCCATCAAAACCCTCTGGTTCATAGCTCCGGTCAAAAGGCATTTAACGATCAAAAAATAAATAAATTTGATAAAACAATTGATACATGTCAATAGGAAATGATATGTCCATAAACAATTATAAGTGATTTTCAAATTTATTAAGCTCTACACTCTAACTCCAATAAAAAAGGATTAAATTAACTTGGCTCAAGAATTTATAGGACCATAGGTCACGTAGATCATCGAAAAATATTAATATGCATGTAATGTAGGAGTTATAGCAAAACCCTTTTAAGGTTGTTTTATATTGATATTTTAGACATCCTAATTAATTTTCCTCAAAAGAACCCTCTTGTAGCTAAGGATATTGAATAAAAGAACCACCAAACCTATTGGAAAATGTATAAATAGCCTTTGATAATTTTTTAGGTCGACAAGGTGCTTATCTAAGAAGACAATATTGTTTAAACATCATCTCAAAGGTATGATAAAACATATCTTACTCCATGTATTTAATTGTTTATTTTATGCCAAAAACATTTTACAATGTTAGCCAAAGTTGGTGGTATTGTTGGTGGTGTTGGACCGTAATGTGCGTGAGTTATAAACAATTAATTATGACCTTAAATTTAGCGTCCATTTAGGCAATTTCAGCCTTCATTGTTTTTATTCTCTTCTACATAATGGTAATATTCAATATTTTTGTAAATGTTAAGTTGATAGTTAAAGGAGACATCAAATACTAAATATACCTCAAGGCCCTAGAATCGCACGTCCACTTTCCTATCATCAAGGGCTCCTTATGTGCTCCCCAACACATCCTTGTACCCTCCCTTCCCCCTTTACATGTACCCAACCACACTCATGTGTTTGTCTTCCTCTCATGTCTTTCGTGTTTTAGACAAATGCATTATTTTAATTTTTTTGTCATCTAGTTTTTTTATATGTTGGTAGTAAAGAGTTTTTTTGTGAACAACTCGCACCATTACAAGTCATGCCTTTGCAATATATAACAAATTAAATTCTATGTAAAAATCATAACTAATTTCCACAAGTTATTAAGCACTACCAAGCAAGTTTTTTATTTTCTAATTCAAAGCCAATAAAATTTTTGAATTAACTTGACTATGTGATTTGCATAGCTATTAATCACCTAGTCGGCAAAAACAATTAATATGCATGAAATGTAAGAGCTATAACAAAACCCTTTTAAGGGTTGTTTAACATTGATATATTAAATATCATAAAAGAAACCTCTCGTAGTTGAAGATATCGAATTAAAGAACACCAAACCTATCATAAAATGTTTAAACACCTAATTATTATTTTAGGTCTACAAGGCACTTGAGTAAGAAGACTATTGTTAGGAAATTTTATCTCAAGGTATAATATTTTATTCATTTATTTAATTGTCTGTTCTCTTTACACTAATAGATGTTCTACGATGGCAATCAAGTTAGTGGTGGTGAACTATAATATCTATAAGTTGTTAACAATTAAATTTAATCTTAAGAAAACATTTAAAGGAGGATATTCCTAGCACATACATGTGCCCTCCCTCCACCTTTACATGTACTCAACAACTCTCATGCTCTTTCTAAACACTATTTGCTTGTGCTTTCCTCTTTTAATCCTTTTGCTATCTTTTGGTTAGATTCATTTAGTTATAATATATACAATATTGTACTAGTTTTTAAATATTTTAATTTGTGTATGTTGGCTATATTTTAATGTGTCTCTCAACATAATTATAAAATGTTATATTATTCATACTCATATAATTAGTTTAAAATACATTATTTTAAATGTATTAAACGTTACATATGATTCCATCTCCTCCACTACAATTATGCCAAGATGCAATCTACAATAACAATAAGGAGTGGAGAAATATGATGTCTTATCCATGAAAGAAAAATACGGTTGAAATTATTTTACATATAATTTAATTTATTAAATTTATAGATTTGTATTAGCCAATTCAACTTTTAAGAATCACAAGAAAGTAATTTTACATATATTTAACAAATAATAATAATAACAATTTCAAAATAAAAACTAAAAAATTAAAGAGTGAATAAGACATCTTCCTTGTACACTTTCAATTTTTTTTTAATGATTTATTGTTTTAGGGTTCTCAAATTATGAATCTAATTTGACTATGGCATTTATATAATACATCTTCCTTACACTTTTACATGATTACATGTGATTGTTTTTGTGATTGTCGATTTAATTTGATCATGGTATTTATAGATTTGTTTCTTTTCAATATTTTCTAAACTTAATGCCTTATATTTTTTATTACAACTTTGCAAGCATTCTAAAGACCCAAAGATAATCCAATATACATGTAGATAAATCTTCAGCAAATCTAAATATCTAATATTTAAAATTAAAAACTAAATAAATAAATTTAATTAGAATTAAGAAATTAGATTATAACTAATTTTAAAAAATTACGTCTAGGAATTTATCTTATAAATCATAGGCTAGATTGTTTAGATACTTCATTTAAAATATTTAAATAAATCTACATGAATCTAATCATCTTAAATAGTTATAATTTAAGCATATAGAGATGGTGTCTAAATCATATATACCAAATTACACGTGGTACATTATAATCTAAGGCACTTTTTTACTTCGAATATTTTACCTCTATTATATCTTTTTATCTATCTATTTCCTGTTAAATAGTATGCCGGATATGTTTTAGTTATTTTGGTACCTATTAGTAAAATCTAAAATCTAATTTAATCTATGATAAAATCTAAGATTTAACTTAGGTATTTCGTGGCATCATGATGTGGACTACATTTACAAGTTAGGGATCTAAATTCAAATCTCTATATAACCTAATATGTATGTGCGTTGATTTTTGATTTAATGTTAATAATATTAAAAAAATTGCTAAAGATATAGTTATCAACTAGCATACATATCTTAGATATATCTAGTCACACCTCAAAAATGATACCTGTCGGCATCTTTTACATAGATTTATCTAAGAAAGGTATGTTAATCTTTTAGTAACTAATCATCGCAGAGACTAAGAATCTTCAACAAACACGGGCATAATTTCATCAACATACACTTCAATTAGAAGATTATAAAGCAAAGAATATTATATAATAATATCAAAATTAAATACTACATAAGAGAAAAGCGCTGGAATCATATATGAACATCAAAGCTAAGGTTGTTTGCAAGTCATCCATTGACATTAAGGGACCTTGGTCTTCCCTTACAACCCCGAATTTGATAAAGGTTTACATATTTGAGTAATTTGGACGGTTATACAAGGAAGTAATAGCAGGGTCTTGGAGGAAAAGCTTAAAACAAGATATGGGCTAATGAAAGATTCCTGCAATGAATGAAATGGCATAACTTATATTTATTGCCAAAAATGGCACACAAGCTTTCCTTATACTGTACATACAGAGGGCACAAAAGAGAACAAAATAGGGGTTTTCCTGAAAACAGTCTAGCTTTGTCAAGTTCATTTTCACAAAAAAACTATAAACTAAAGAAGAGTTGCTATAAGCTCGGCAGTCTGCACATTTTTCCCTTCCACAAATAGCATCACACTACTTTTCATCTCTTGAGGTGTAAGAGTCACAGAAGTAATAGAAGAAACTCCACGAAAATGCTTCAAACCGGTCAGGCTAAAACAAATTCATATAATTATTCAGGAATTTCTACATGAGACGAATTTACTGCTAAGATTAGAATATCTCCACCAATGATACACTAAAATACACATCATACGGTACATTGTCTGAAAATTTTATCAGAGCAGAATGGATCTACAGACAAGATTAATTAATTGCTTTTACAAAATACAAAGTGCAGAAGTCGAGAATTTGCATTGCCCACTTAAGTGACTAATGTCTATCATCACTCCTTGTGTGGGCACAATAATCTAAATACTTTGCCACAAGAAAAAACTGTACATTGTATAAATATTAAATTTCCTTTTGGAGATGATGGGCAAGATGTGGACAAGTGAAACAAATCCATTGGAAAGACATTACTAACTGTTTGATCATGATGCAATGTCCACGTTGCTCATACCATTTGGATCCCAGCGTGACACAACTGATACCATGAATCAGGTGCCAGAATATATTACAAGTAAGAAAATTGACCTTGTCCTCTCCTGTACAATACCTCTCCAAGTTGTCTGTACAAGCTTATCTGCTCCTCAGTTGACAAGTTTCCTAGAATCTGAGCAACGTGAAATAATCCACAAGTGTTAAGCATAGCATCATATACCACTTCAATAATTGACAACCAAAGTTCTCTGAATATACCTGGTCTAAAAGATTCTCGACTGAATTTTGCTGAGGCACAACTACTGATTGATAATATATATATGCAAACACAGCCATCACCATCTACAAAAGAAATAAGGACAATCAATTTACTGCATAAGTTGAGTAACCATGCAAATAACTATATTTCCTCGAACCTCTACAGAAGTTTTTTGTTTTATTAAAAAAGAATAATTGAAGACACAGAAGATTGTCCATACATTTCAATGCCCCAGAAGGTTGTATAAAAAACACATTAGATTAGGCATCTAGTTAACAAGTATTTGATGATGAGTGGATGGGATTACCTTCATGTACATCATAAATCAAGAGATGGGATTTCCCCACCCGACTGTGTGAGTGACTCGAGCAGTAAATTTATGGTACATAAACCTTGGCATATACTCGAAGGAGCAGTAAAATCAAGGGGGTTGATGTTTGTTCTGTTAGCGGATAATTAATTATGATTCTCAAACTCAACAAGTTAGGAAGATGATGAATTACTTATTAGGAATTAGCTCAATATGACAATAGTGATGTGTAATTGAATGGTTTTACGATTCTTATGTGTTAGTGCTTTGCTTCCAGTTGTCGCTATTCCTGGTAATTCTACAAGTCAAGGTAGTGAGATGAACGATACCATCTCAGGATATGATGAGTTTTGTCTTCAAAGCTCATAAGAAATGGTCAGAAGATCTGAGATTGGCACAAAAATAAAAAAGTTAAAACCAAAGACTGTCAAAGATGGCAGAGGAACCCTGACCTAATGAGACAAAGTTCATGGCCCAGTGGATGGAAAGATCAACACGCCAGTGGTGAATCCTTCAGTAGAATTAAATAGTAAGAGGGCTGATGAAGAGAACACCATCAACAAAGACAAAGTAGATAGACACAAAAGTGGGGGCAATGGTAGGAGGTTCCAGGGCGTCAACGACTTCCTCCAAAGATTGTCCATCCCAGCCCCCTCAATCCTAGACATTAACTATGAGCATTAACAGATTCTGCATTGGCCCTTTCACAGTGATTGACGCTGATGCTGTTGCTTCTACTGGTCCAAGCATTGCTAAAGACGTGACATTGCTGGTCTCTCGCCCTAATCGCTTGCTTTTATCTTCATCGGCTCCATATTTCATTTCAAACTCTCATGGTTCAGGGTTTAACTGCTTACAATTTAGCCCTCTTGGATATCTTCACCCCTAGGAAGCCAGAAAAAGGTGCGTGATTAAGAGGGAATAATATGATGGATTTGGCCCATGCCGAATCCATCACTCATGAAAAGTGTCTTACCTGTCCAAATTGCCTAACCCGTGCAACAGACATTTGAATTCAACTAAGTTCCTCTGTACAAATTTGGCACCTTCTGACCTTGTCCAGACACATTCAGGGATGTGTTGATACCATCCCAACAGGACTCTTGAGCTTCTAGGGTGTGGCAGGGGTAGTGCCGCCTCACCGAGATGGTTCAGTTTGTCTTCTCATGACACATCAACAGAAAATTGTAACAGTTTCAGCCACTTAAGAGTTAGCACTCATAAATTCATGGATCATCTGAACAGTTTGCAGCATTTGTATGAGAATTTCCACAAATCGGGAGGTCATTGTGGTCTAATTTTGCAGAGCAGATAATGGTAGGGTGTTGAAGGGATGTTGTTGTGATTCCACAGCCATTTTTTCCATTTGGGAGCCATTTTTGTACTTTCCTTTGATAATAGCAAATTTGGAATGGAATAACAGAGGCACTGCCCATTTCCATGCTAGAGTTTTCCCGCATTGGGTTTCTCCAAGGTAACTATGGTGTGTATGCAATGGTTTGTGTCGTTGCAAATCTCATTTCTTCCTATGTTTTCCATATATTTCCATTGCAGTGCTAAATTCTTAGTATTGTTTTAGCATTCGATTTCCTGCAACTTCTAGGCACAGTTCTTGAAGTATAGCTGCAGTGGTTTGTATTCAGTCATTAGTTAAATATTTGCATTGGGGAATTGCCCATTCAAATATCTAAGACAATTGCAGATCATATTTGGTATCAGGGCCGCTATTTCTTGGACTAAACAAGGGAAAGGCAGGGGTGAGGGCAAATTGCAGCCTTTACAACAAGAAATATCTACAAAGAAGTGAAATAAGGAATTAAGAGCTTCAGCAAGAATGGAGATTTGGGAAGAGTAGTTGCAACACCAAGAGATAGGATTGGCATTCACAGAGATTTCTCAAGGTAGAATCTGATGTGCAAAACATTTTTCAATCCATAAGCAAGCTTGAAGTTCTCTTTGAACCTCCAAATCCACAGATGGAGGAAAAGAAAGAACAGCTCAAGCACGTAGAGAAGCAGCACCAAGGTGGACAAGTTGTTTGTGAATGTTCATAAGGTAGTATACCATCCCAAATATCTTCACCAATTTGTCAGCAATCGACTAAAGTAATTAGCATATGTAATAAACTTCAAATACTTTTTTAGTAGTGTATGCAAAAACCTTGCAAAGCAAACTTTTATTATGAAGCAAAACAAATGGTGGTAAGAACAATGAAAATATTTGAGATCGCAATTAAAAGAAAAACTCAAAAAAAAAAAGTGATTTTGAACCACTACGACACAACCATCACCTGACAGTCCATCCGATCAGTGATGCCACCATGGCCAGGAATACTATCCCCAAAATCCTGTCAGACAAAGACAGTATTTTAGAATAACTCTTGCTAAAGATGTATATAAGTGGTAAATACATAATAACTCTTCCTTGTCATGTATATAAAAGATGTGCTACTAAATTATAATTGCATATTCACAAAAGAGAAGAACCTTAATTTTGAATGCCCGTTTGAAACCACTGGCAAAGAATCCTCCAAAAGGTGCAATACTTGATGCAAACAAACCAAGTACCAATGCATGTTTTTGGACCGGTAAAACTGTCAGCTCCTTCCAAGGAAACTGTACAAAGCAGAAAAGTGTGTTATGCTTACGTACATCTTCTCCCAACAATAGACAGAAAACAAAGTACAATCACCAATGAAGTGGCTTGCATCTAGGTACCTTAATGCATCAATGAATCCGTAGTGAACAAGCCAAAGAGATCACTTGGTCACTAGAGATCATTAAGAATCATATTAACAGAGGAAAGTTATTTTTGGAAAAACCTCAAAATGTTATGTATACAGGTAACTATTCCCTCATTTCCTTATCAGTGCATAGTTTCAATTTGACAATTCCATTAGCTAATAAGAAAAACAGTTTAACAGAAGAATTGTTACATATGCCCCATCAAGATCTTGCTAAATTATCCTAATTTCAGACATATCAATTTTAGCCCTGTAGGTGTTAGAAGTAAACTATGATTTTACCTTGATGTTTGCTCCAAGGATCAATAGAGTTTCTCAGGACATCCTTGGCCCTAGGGCTTCAAAAACTCACCCGCCTTTGGGGATATGTTCATCCCTGGTTATCCTTGCCTATCTTTTAGGGTGATGGGGATCTTTAGTTATCCTCTCGCCTTATTTTGGCCTATATATCTTTCAACAATTTGTAATCATATTATTATGTTAAACTGTAAACACAATGATGGAATCTGCTTTGTGCAGAAATACCACCACTTTCCAGGCATTCCGCCTTTCGTAGCCATCAACATAATCACTGCAGAGTTTTTGGGGAATTCCTTTCTCAAAACCGGTCGTGGGGCACAGTTAACAGCTTGTTTCCTTAGATATTGCTTATTTGGTGCCTATCCTTAGGATCATGACGTGGGGAAACATATCCCCTATAATTTAGGTTCCATATATGATTGTATCCCAGAACCTCTTTTATCCCCAAACAATTAATCTTACATACTTTTACTCTAACTGTCACTCAATCTACTAATTCTCATTGCAAACATACAGCCATTTACAACAGAGTTGTTGGATCTACCATGGCAATTATTCATAGGACTTTTGCGTTGCTCTTTGTGTGCCTCTCTCCACTACTACATCACATTTTCAAAGACATTTCTCTTAGCTCACTGGTAGAGTTCAGTCATGAAATTGCTAATCATCTGCTTCGGATCACTGACACCTTCGCATCACACTTCCACATAGCACATACATTTTTGGAATAGACCTGAAAGGACCCACATCAGTAGGGTAAAAGTTCTCTATATTGCATATTGCTATATTTGCATTTGGGATCATTGAATATCATTGGCATGTTAGGCTTGCACTAGGACTTGAAGTATTTGTATTGTATTGTTTGTAGATGAATCAGGAAGTCGTGAATAGTGCATTCTCAAACCCTATTCCTTAACACTTTTAATATTGAAAAATGAGAAAAAAATAATAGATCTTGCAATTGAATTACAGCTGTTTTTATCTTATTATAGTGTGCTTTACAGTACAATCATTGTTACAAAGACCATGTAATAGCACATATATTGTTGTTTGATTGTACCTACACCCTAAACCCTAAATCTCTCTTTATTGTTGGGTTTTCAGCCAGATCTTAGATCGCCTTGTTGTATAGTGATGCACCCTGTCATAATGGTCCTAAGTCACTATACGCAATATAGGAACCGTTAGTCGCTTGCTTGCTTGTTATTAACCCATCTTCTAGGAGTTTACAGTCCTCCAAGGTTTTGAAACTACACAAAATCCTACTCACCACTTTTGGTTAGCAGTAGCAATTGGCCATTAATATTAATTTCAATAAATCTAATTTGAACATCAAAGTTTGTTAAGGATTAAATATTTGTTTGCTTAACACTGTCCTTTAAGTTCAGCTAGATTAATTTAATTCAACTTAATTTACATAATCATGTACACTAGTGACCAAGAATGGGTCCTAAAACTACATAACAATGGCAGTGCCTAGACCATCAATAGAACAAAATGTCAAAAACAGAAAGTCGTGAAAAGCTATGAAATGAAACCATAAAGTAGCGAAAAGCTGTGAAGAAAAAATACATAAAGTAGTGAAAAGCTATGAAGAAACAAAAAATAAAGCAACATTCAAAGCTGCAATGCCTGTAAATTCCATGCTAAGCAGTCACTTTCATATCATTTCAAGTTGAGAAGAAGTCCGCAACAGGGTTTAAACTGATAGTTGCTTGAGGCCATTGACATGAACGTTGTCTAACTAATCTTGAACGTGTTATTTGGTTGCATGGATCTTTGGCACCTCGAACCACCCATTGTTTGGAACTTTGGAACAACCCATATGGGATCATATCAATCTCAATGTTTCCTATCTAAGCTAAAATACTTAGATGAGCAAAGCCAGACATCATGAGAATCTCTGAAAAGGCAGCGATATCTCTTACAGATCTCTTAGTCTATATGGGACATTTGAAAATGAGTTGTGTTCCTCAAACTCAGGCTCTGGAAGACACAGTCTACATGTAGGCTCATTTCAAGGGAGGATGTGATCTGACCTATTCGCAGTTGATGGGAACAAATCTGAAAGTGTTAAGGGACTCTTAGTTAACAAGGTATCATTTAGGGTTTTAAGATTCATTTCGCAGTTAATTTGTGTGAATAATTTTCTGGATGTACCGCATAAGAGATTTTATACCAACGCTTTGAGTCCAATGCCGGACCCATCATCAGGGTGATGAAGCTTAAGGTATCATTTTCTTTGAATACCCTGGAATGTGGATTTGACAATTTAGGAAGCATAAATAAAATTAATTTCCAAGAAGCTTCACTTTCAAATATGTCCAACTCGCCTCAAATAAGATATATAAATCTCCTTGTGAAGTCCTTTATCAACTTCTTGTTTGGTGAGTTGAGAAGCATCAATAAAAACTCTATAGAAGTTGGTACATGTCAATATCCAACTAATAGAGAATAGTAGCAAATCTAGCATACCAACAAGATCTACATTCTCATTTAGGCAGACACATTGAAGATTAGAGGGCTAAACAGAGATATCTATATTCTTTGAATGCAAATTTGTCATACAATGAACCATGTGCAGCATAGTAACAATGTGGAAAATAAATGGAGAGGATGAACCCCAAATTCACCTAACATAATTGCATGAGAAACTATTTTCTTTTCCAGAAATTGCTTTAATAACTTAGAAATGAGAATTCTCCTGATACATGTGTGCTATGTTCATCTCAAAAATAGGCCTCAAACGTTACATCCATAGAGAAGTGAGGAGATAACAAATGCCTGAATGAGACAGATTTTGGCTCAAATATCTTGAATTTGAAGCTGTAAACCTTTGTAGGGATGTCAATGCTGCATATCCTTTGCTACACTTTGCTTCTGCTGCAGGCACAAGGGTTAAAGACAGCCAAGAGAAAACCACACTAAAGTTCCCACTTCAACCAACTATTCTTTGCACAGGTATAATTGTAGATGCCTCTTTCTTGATTATGTTGAATGGCATGATTTTTGTCTTTGCAAGTTACAAGAATACCATGCTGAACACAAAATGAACTCAGCAGATCAAGTTGATTTTGGAGACCTGTAATTCAGTACGATAAAAAAACAATATCATTTGCAAACAATAAGATGGAGATGTAAATCCCAGAGAGAATGCATCCACTTAAACCTCCCAAAATTTTGGAGACAAGATCCTCCAAGTCATCAATACATAGCCCAAAGAAAGTTGACGATACTGGACATCATTGTTTTACAACAACTAAATTGCCGTGCAGTGCCCCATTTTGGGTTGCATCTGCCTAATACTGCCTCATATAAAGTCATTCTAAAATTTAAAAGCCTTTGAAGCAAAATATGCCTTGGAAGTGTGTTAAAGGCCTTCTAGAAGTCTATGAAACAACTTCATGCCTTTGTTTGTTAGCCCTTGCCTCAACGATGGCAATATGATTAAATGTATGGTCACATGTTTTGACGGTTTTTTCTATATCCTGTTAGACCTTTAACTCAGAGCTCTTTGATCCCTACAAAACTGGAGATTTAATCATATGAATTTGTATCTATTTTGTTCCATAATGATACCCAGGTTTGAAATTAGGATGGATAATATAAGATGTCCAAGTGGGCATAAACCCATTTGAAACAATGACAGCCAGGTTGTGCCAGGAATTCAGAATTTAAATTAGTTATCCCTTTGCATCAAGTTACATAATGTTCAACATTTGATAGTGTTTTCTCTTTCCATAGAGACTGCAATTTACATAAAGATCATTTGATAGTGTTTTATCTTTACATAGAGCTCATAAACATCTGGTGATTGTCTTTATGAGTTACTATTAGATTTAAAGTCTAGAAGTAGTTGTCAACAGGACCATTGGGATCAACCATTGTAAATACTCCTTCAATATTGGTATTTATGTGGTTTGTGTATGATGGATTAGGGAGCCCCGCCTGGTGTTCATTGATATATCATTATGCGAGTCAGGCCCAACCTAATGGAGCTATGTACACCATGTGCTTTACAATGAAGATTCTCCATTTAACATATCATATTCTCATACATTGATGCGCTGCTCATGTAAAGCTGTGATTAAGGTTTTATCTGTCTGGTCATTATTGCTCATTCCATTGTGTTCCATACTATTAAGCTGATAGCTTATAGTCTGTGTTTCCAGTCTACATTTCTATTGTCGTCATCATGCATCCCATTCCATCCATGTGAGCCCCTCTACTTTCGTTAACACACAACTCTGTTGTTCATCCATCATCACCTACTAGTGTAGTCATTGCCCTAAAAGCGTCGTGTTGTTGTCATGAAGAAAATTGAAATAAAAACTAGAACTAATGAGAAAATAAAGATAGATTGGTGAGTTGTGTAATGTACTCAAAGAACACTTGTCAAAATTATGAGCAATCAGTGGCAGACCTCAGTTTGGCCTAGGATGTCAACGCAAACAACACTTTCCTCTCAAGGAGTTAAAGGACACAATGATTCCCACTGTCAAAGTAGCTTATAATCTTATATGAGACATATATATGGAGCGAATGCTAACCCACATACCTTCATATTTAGCTAGTCAATGTGTATCTCAAGAGACGCGAGAAGACCAACAACAAGAAGCCGAGCCACAATGCATCCACTAGCACTACAAAGATGGAGTAGGGAATGAAAAAGAATAGGAGGACGAGAGAGGGAAACACTAACAAGGGAATTTGAAATTGTGAACACAAAATCGTCTAACATGCAGTCTAAAAAGAAGTTTTGTTGCCATTAGGAGCTCTTTGAGGATGGTAGAAGTCTAGAAGAAAATGATTATCAAACAAAAATACAATGAAGGAACCGGAGACCTTCACAATGTTCGAATTACAAAGGTGAAAGAAGAGTTTATGACCCATCATCCGATAACAATTGAGAACAACGAAAAAGAAGCGAATGACAAGACCAGCGGGAGAGTAAATAAGAGAATATAAATGAAGAAGAAATTATTGACGATCATGAGGAAAGACCAATCGAACAAAGTTTTGAAGGTGAAGATCAGATTGATGATGTGAGCACTGTCAATGATGGTGAGGGTGGGCCCTACAATGGGAGGGGTGTCGATAGCAATGAGAGAAAGGCAGAAAAGACGTACATAAAGAAGAGGCTCAATGGAGTGGGTGAGGGAAAAACCAACTAAAGAAGACAAGCCACCAACCAACAACTCAAGATTCTAAGCCGCACCTCTTTTCCTAGGAGATAGTGAAGTGGATAGCAAGATCAGCAGTGTTGATGGGTAGCCAGCATGGATACAAACCATCTAATTCTACTATGGGAGAAAATAAGTTTTAGATGGAAGACAAATAGAATTTAGTAAAGGAAACTTGAATTAGAGGAAGAAATCGCTTACATCAATGAGATTTGAAACCACCTAGACAACTCAACATGACCCATAGACAGAAAAAGGTTACAAATGTTCACAAGAAAGGAAACTGATGTTAAACCTCGTGTCATGAAGAGCACTTCGATTGCCAAGCACAAAGGGAAAGGAATTGCCTCCAATGCTCCACCAAATCCACATGTTCCTACGCAAGGAGCTGTGATTAAAGAACCCTCCAAGGAAAAGAGGAGGAAAGCTACACAATTGAATTCTCAAGTTCAACTAAAACCCAAGAAAAAGATGCAAACCAAGAAGAATAGCTCAAGAAGAAGAAAGTGAAATTGAAGGCAACTCAGGAGGAAATGTGATGGTGTCTCCATAAGGTAATCGCATTTACCACTAATGGAAGAAGAATTGTTCCCAATTGTTGGCAAAGAACTTATGAAGAAAATAACTTAGGAGGAAATGCAATGTTCTCTCCTTCAAGCACACATTTACCATTGGTGAAAGAAGAATTGTGACCAATTGTTAGCAAAGAAGTTAACAAGTGCTAAGGTCTACAATGTTAGAGCAATGCCAGTCATCCATAAGGATAATGATTTCCATGAAGCAAATTCTTGCAAAAATGGTCAAGCACTACAATATGAGCAGGGAAATCGTGTTCAAGAACTCTAGGACTATTGAACATGGGGAAATGAGTTGAGAAGAGAGATATGACAAAGGTGAAGGATGAGCAATCTGTTATAGAGTTATGCAGCAAAAACATCTGCAATGATGTTCACATGGACACTATTCAGAAGAATCATGAGTTGCAAATCATTCACATGAAGAACAAGGTCATTCACTGCCTCCTATCGCCAAATAGTGGGAGAGACGAGAAGTTTTGATCTTGTTTTATGGTTAATTCCATACATGCAAGCCTTGAACAAAGAAGAAATTTTTAATTGATCAGAATTTTCATTAAGATGAAAGACGACTAATTCACACAATGCTCGAAAGGATTTTGCATGTTACCTTGCTTTGACCCTATTCTATGACCAAGCATGAATCATAGATACCATTTCAAGAATGCATAATTATAACTATTTCCAGGCAACAATGAAGGATGCAAGGCAGCAATCTAATCTTTTGGTGGGATTTTTGACTGTTGAACACTTGCCACTCAAATCGTTCAAGGAAAGCACCGACAGAGTCCAAGAAATGAAAGATGGCAACCTATGAGGAATGTTATGCACTCTTAAAAGAAATCTCAATAAGGAAGCATTGGCAATGACTCCAAAATGACAAGAAGGGGAAAATATTGTGGAAAAAAGGAAAAGACCCAAATCCAATGCTCGATCATAGCTCTATAGGACAAGATCTCTCAGTTGGAGCAGCAACTATACAACATGAAGATGAAACTCTTCTCAACAGAGTATGAGGCAGCCACCTTAGAGGATGAGCGGGAGCAAGACCTATGAGGAAAGGTCTGAAGAAGTTGATGAAGAGGGCAGCACCAACAGAGGTGATGAAGAAAATATCATGATGAGGATGACAAGGGAGACACATACCATTTAGTGCAAGACCACGATCACAATACCAAGTAACCTTCAAGAAGCAAGATTTCTCAAGGCACAGCCCTCTATTTAAATTTTCTCCAAGTGCATTGCACAATGTGTCAATGTTGGCGTTTGGGAAATTCTATTTCCCCATCCTCATCTACAAGGGCTTATAAGCCCCAACCTGTCATAGTGGAGTCTATT
Source organism: Taxus wallichiana var. yunnanensis (assembly GCA_018340775.1). Lineage (NCBI taxonomy): Eukaryota > Viridiplantae > Streptophyta > Pinopsida > Cupressales > Taxaceae > Taxus > Taxus wallichiana. Next base: position 766,579,668 of record CM031239.1, on the reverse strand, counting down.
CCTACTAAGACCCCTAACCCTCTCCTTGACTATGACTAGCTCACCTCAACATGTTTCAAAGAAGGAGATCACAAGTTTTCTCCTAATATGTTAGCCATGGAGGTGGATGTGAACAAGTAAGAGGACATCCTCTTGGGTCAAAATAGTAAAGAATGAGCATGCAAACAAAGATCATGTGGGATCCCACCCAAAGACACATGATGATTTCATTGACACCGACTCAACTCCAAGGGTAGGGAGATATTTTCCAATCAATCAGAGAAGGTCCAAGCATAGACAGCATCATATTGAAGAATCATCCAGAGGGTCAATGGCAAAACCCATAGTTACACAGTGGACGTGTCTCAAGATTCGAGTGACACCCTTGAACATCCCATAAAACTCAGGGGAGTCCTGAGACATCCCTTAAAAAGGAGATGTTTTAAAGACACGACATCACTGACATTTTTTTAATATTATTTTTTTATGTTTTTATTTTTTTAATTTATTGTATTTTAAAGATCTAAAAAATATATATATATATATTATCAGAATTAATAGCTGCCCCCGCTGTCCCCAAAACCCCATCACCTCAACCCCAATATGCAACCATACAAAAACCATAACAAGTGATGTTTCGATGGAGCTGCAAAAAAATTGTTACAACCTCTTTTTCCATGGGGAAGAAGAGGAAGTTGAGCCTTAGTACATGGGCTACTGTACATGACCATCTTAACCAATTGCAGAAACAAATGGAGTTCAGAGTCTCAGACTACGAAATTGGAAAATCGAACAAGTATTCTCATGTTGAAAGCTTCACACATACACAAGAATGAAGAGCAAGGGAGATGAGCACATCCAAGGCTACAAGAAGCATCAGGATTTTGGATGATTGTGCACAGTTCATAGTTGTGAAGTGGTCAAGTGTGTGGATAATCGTTGAATGATCCAACGGTATAGACAACCATCAATTAGTCAGTTTATCTCACTCCCAATGCCTTACGCCCTCGAGCGACAGAGGCTTGATATTAATGATGAGCATAACATGGTCATGGCATAGAATGGCTTGGAAAGATAGATAAAAATCAGATGAACAATGTCTCCAATTGATGGCTGAGAATTAAGATTTGGAGAAGAGGGTGACCAACTGAGAACAAAAGCAATACAACTTAATTGTTCATGCAAAAATCAGAAGGAAAAGAACATATTCGAGAATGCTTTTGGGAAATCTTCATGTTTGGAGTAAGAACATGTTAAGTTCCAGAATAAGAAAGTTGAGTGGGAGAAAAAATGAAGACCGAAGAATTGAAACTCTTGGCACATATGCACGAGTTAAGAGGCAACGTATAGACAGAAATACAATAACACCAAGGCAGCAATAAGGCAGAAGATGCTTTTGACAAAGGAATTGGATAATTTAAAGAGAGGTTCTTCACCTTCCCCATCCTAGACTCCTTGGGCAGTTTCAGGTTCCTCCTTACCATGCCTTCACCCACAGCCTCAAGGCCCATTGTTTCGAACTCAAACATATCAAGGATGCTACTTCACAGACCAACACTGCTTCTCAAGATGCATCCCACCTTTACACAAAGTAATCTTCAAAGATAACCGCTCAATTTAGAAGGGGTGATACATGTACGAGCTCATTGTTCATAGTCAATAAAATTAAATTAAAGGATAATAAAGAGTCGGGTTATAAGTATGTTGTATGAGTACGACTGTAGTGAATTTTAATAAGAATAGGTTATTTCCAACAGAGATGCTAGTTCCCAAAGCACCGTACCTGTTCTCTAAGGAATTCATATAGATGGATTGGACGTGAGATTAACAGCAAGCATTTCCATATAGCCAGGACTGTATGTCAACTTGCTATGTTAATAGAAAATACTATTTTCTTTATATTATGATCAATGTTATGTGATCAATCTAAACAATAATGTGTGAATGGCATTTGTGTAAGGTAGTCTGTGAGAATTTTTCATCTCGCAATGTTTGCACTCGTGTTTAAATTATTCAATTTGACTAAAAACAAATTCCAATCATTATTATATTATATACTGAATCTTGTGTGGTGAACTCTTTTATTTTGATGGATGAGTTATATTTAATAAGCACAAGGGTGGATTTCTTTGCCAATCCTTATCAATATTATCAACTGGTTTAAGTTATTTAATAGGTAAATCATTTATGGGTTTGGCAGGGTTGGTACCCCTTAAGAATATGTTGGTTGATTGGAAATGAAATTTGTTGCACCTGGGAAAGAGGATTGCTTTCATCAATGGGAAAATAAATAAAGTGTTCACCTCTTAAAGAACGTAATGTCCCCTTTTTGCTACACCAATAAACAGGTTGTCGAAGACCCATAGTTCACCCTCCCGTGGACTAAAGGGAAATACTTGGGGTTTTCTTATTTTATTATTTAACTAAGGTTGCCCGCATAGTGATTTTTATCATTTACACATATAAGGCAATTTTAATTATTTAATAGAATATAATTGGAGCAGAATGTATTTTAATTAATTATTTACCCAAGTGATTTAATCACTCTTGCAAGTGGGTGAATTAATTAATTAATTCTTTATGTAATGATGAAGTTGTAATGTCAGCTAATGATAAAATAGACAAAAGCTTTTAAGCAAGTCAAGCCGACATAAAAGTAATTTTAAATTGTAATCTCCCTCCCAAAGTGGGTCGCCCCATTTGGGAAGGCTATATGAGCATTAGCAAGGCTCTAGTCTTAGGTATGCTGATTAATATATTTGATATTTCTTCATGCTTGAAGAAAGGGATGGATGCCCATTGATGTTGCTGCTGATTGAAGACTTTGTGTTGCTGTTGTTTGGGGTTTTGAATGCCCTAGTTTTCTGCTATTTGAAGGAGAGTTCATTTTGTATCTGAAAATTGAAGTAAATCAAATGATAATGATCATATTTGAGTTGTCTTGTGCAAGTGTAAGGGTTTCCAAGTGGAGCAAACCCCCTTGGAGTGTTTTTGCATGCATAATCAGCCCTAATTGTGCTGGGCGAAATACTAAGAGGGCCATTTCTGCACTTTTGGTAAAAGTTGGGTTAATTCTGATTTTACATTCATAAACTTCATATTTTATAACCCCAATATCCAAAGTTTGAAGGAAATTGCATGGGTATTTTTGGAGTTATAGAATTTACAAGTTTCAATTGTGATTGCATTTATTAAATTCAGAATTTCATATTTTTCAAGTCTGATTGGTTGACAGCGCTTTATAATTCCATATTGGCTTGCACAATTAATTTCATGGTTTTTGAAGGGGTTTAGAGCAAAGCACTTCCACTTCTACCCATTCACTGGCCTAGGGCAGCGAACACAATTTCCAGTTTGCTGTCATAAATTTCCAGCTTGCAAAAATCAAGGGTTTTGACAAATAATTGCTGAATCTTGATATGTCCTATTTGGGGACATTACAAAGAAGTGCCTTTTCTTTTGTCAGTCAACAAAGTGAAACACAACATTAAATTGTCATTTGTATTCATCAAATGGCGAAAACACTTTTTGTTTCACAGATCAGCAAAAATATATAGTTGTTGATAATTTTTAGTGCTGTAGATCTCATTCCTCTAGTGGCCCAAGAAAAACACAACATTAAATTGTCATTTGTATTCATCAAATGGCGAAAACACTTTTTGTTTCACAGATCAGCAAAAATATATAGTTGTTGATAATTTTTAGTGCTGTAGATCTCATTCCTCTAGTGGCCCAAGAATGGTATTACAAAAGTTAATAGTATTAACTTTGTGCAGTATCCTCCAAGCTAGCCTTTGTACACCATAATTATATATCATGGACTCTCAGTGGAGCTCCTTTCCATGAAAAAATACTTCATCAATCATGAATCCATTTCCTTCTGTGTATTTTTGTAGGTGATGACATATTATTTGCTTTGGCTGGAAGAGGAGAAAGTTTGATGCAAAAGCATATTGGGGGTTCTTGCACTCTTGCATCAACCAAAAATATGTGATGTGTCAGGGTGAATTTATCAACGTGTTTCAATATTGTAGTGTAGAAGTCCATCCATGAGGATCCATAGAAAGCACCAGAACTCCAAATAGCTCCAGGGACCAAGAAAAATAGGTTTCAGTCAACAAACATGTGCAAACAGAGTGTTCCTTGTTTGGTGATGAAACCATCGGTTATTGCAGGAGTTGTTGCAAAATGCCGATCTACGTCATCGGCATCCATTACAGCTGAGACAGTAATGGAACCACCGATCAGCATTAAGCCATGGTTTCACCCACGTCACATTGAACAATGAAAGTAACAGTTCAGAACAATTGATTTTCTCATCTTGGGCGTTTTCAAGAACTTTTGGGACATGAAGGGATGGCAGAAAAGGAGGTTAGTTTCAGAGAATAGAGGAGCACTCAGGAGGAAGAGCAGAAGGGATTTTCTCTTTGGGCAAGAGGCTCAGAGAATAGTAAGAAGAGACGTGGGGGTTTGAATTAAGCCCATCTATTTGGGCTATCAGTACTTTGTCTGCCTCTCTTATCGTCTTCAATTCTTTTCTTGTTGGGGCATTTCCTTGGTTCCTGTGACAATATCATGCTAACTGAGTTTGTAAAAGCTAAGAGCAGAGTTGAAATGCATTTGAACCCACACTGTAATCAATAAGATTGAGAGATAATGTGAAGCTAGAAGTGAGAATTGAACTAGTTGTTTGTAGAGATACCTGAGTTATATTTCTTTGTTTAGTTACTTATAGAAACTGAGATGAATATTGAGGTGGCTGTTATGCATTTCTAAACTTTGAAAAGTCTTTTAGTATTGTGATACTAGAATATGTGTGAGCTCTGTTGAATTAGTTTCATAACTAGAGTGGCTTAAATAATGGCTGCAAGGACAAGATAGCCATTCACTCAAGCCCCTATCCTTGACTGCACCAAAATTCCTCTTGGTTTTCTTTGTATTCATCGTCATTGTTACTGCATAGCACATTTTGTTCTTACTCCTTTTGCTAATTATCGTCCTCATCCCTACCATCACTCCTGTTTGTATGAGTTGGACTGTTCTAATCGGATTTCTCCATCCATGAGTCTATTGCTTGTCCTCCCCCTACCATCAGTCTTCCATCTGTATGAGTTGGATTGTCTCAATTAGAGTTCTCATATATCATGTACATTCATGTGTATGATGCTCCTATATAGCTTCCTATACATATTTTTTTCTACATGTGTGATGAATATTCTATATGTGTTCCAAATACTTTATGAATTAGATAACTACAATTCTTAACCATGAAGATACGCCTAAAATGTCTACATGATGCAAGCCTCATCCTTGGTCAACACTCAATGAGAATCGAAGAGATAGAATCTAGTCAATGCTATGTTTCCCTAATAATGAATGTGAAACTTAGTGTAGGCATCCCATTCTTTAATTAATTCATCTTGTATCAAATTCTAGCTCCCGAACCCTATACTCTTCAAGAACTTTGGGTTGATCACTCTACTCATTTACTCTTTTCTAATTTTCCAACTTAAAATGATAGTAATCAAAATTAGATTAAACTTGTGAGTTGTTCCTTGGCATTTCAATTTTTCAGTCCAACTCATCCTTGCAACAATCAAACCCTCAACCTCATAAGAACTTGGTAACATGTTGTGATCAGTAATTAACATAAATATTTCAAAGCTAATTCACCATATGAATCTTAACATAGTCTCAAGGATTCTTGATTGATTAGATTGTTGTTTGCTAATGAATTTGCTTAAAATAGTCGAGAAATGTGCATGATACAGAATTGGAAGTGTTGCATACTGAAAGGAAACTAAACAATGAAAGTAGAGCAAGAAACTACTGCAAGAACACACTGATATGAAAGAGACAAGATTACCCTAGAGAAAACCAATGTGGGAAAACTCTAGAAGACTTAGAGATCTCCTCCTATTTCTGCTATTTCATTCTGCAATTACAGGATTACTACTTTCTCAAGACCTTCATGGACACTCATATTTGCAACATGTCAAAACACCAATACATGTCTTGCGATTTGCCCACTCAACTACTTGAGCTCACTTTCCTCTCGCACTACGACATTTCACAACACATACAATCAAGAACTGCTAGCAAAGTATTACATGACTGAATAAATGAATCACCTCATAATTGAATCATCCCTTCAATCCATGCAAATAACTTACAATTTCTCCGAATTAAATCTATCTGAAATTTCATTTATACAATAGGAAGCTTGAAAAAGAAGCCCAAAAGACTCGGAGAAGAGGAAGAAAACCAATCTACAGCCGACACTCTACATTTTCATTGTCGTTAGGCAGAACTGCCGCTTTAAACAATAATGGCAGTTGCGGCAATTATGAAACCACCACTTAAGGTTGCAAAACCGTCGTGGTGGTTGGACAATCACCACTCTAACTTAACCGACAGTTTTGTAACCCTAAAATGTCCTCCATCTTCTCGGAGGCCATAACTTTTGCATAAAACTCATAACTAGGTGCCATTTTTTAATGTGTATTATTTCAGGGGGCCCTATATGTGATCAAAACATAATTTTGATGAAGTCCATGTGATCCATCGGCCTCTACAAACCTGCCCATTTTCAAGGCTAGCAAGTTACAAATACTTCTTGAACCATTTTAACAATCAATTGCCTTAAATAATTGATTTTTGTAATGAAATAGAGTGAAATAAAGTGTTTCAAGTGACATTATTAATTAAAATGAAAAAAGTACCTTAGTTTACATATTTTGCTAACACTTCATGATCCAATTCGGATCACACCTCCCCGATTAGAAGGCTTTTGGTCCCAAAAGCTTAGGAAAACATCACGTAAGAAAAGTCCTTCCCCACTTCATTCTTAAAATGTCATTTGGATTTGTTTGGAAATTGTAAATTCGATCCAATTTGCCAATTCACATGATTTCCCCTTTCGACACTTCATTCGCTCTGCAAAACATCTTTGTCCAACTCTTGGCCATTAGAATCAAGATCCTCGATAGAACGTAACAAAAGACTTCCTTCTTTGTTTAGCGTGTAAGGCTCAAAGAAACACAAGTTCTCAACATTCACAACAAAATATTTTTCCTGAGAAGGAAGCATATCCAATCTAAAAGAAATTTTGCCCACTCGTTATATGGTTACAAATGGAACATATCTACTAGCATTGATATCTTACATGCATCTATCTAAAATACGCCGAGAGATATCAATCTCGAGGCACCTATCTAACCTCGCTTAGTGTAGTATAAGTATACAAAAAACAAAAATAAAAACAAATATAATATAATACATATATTGTAATAAATGTATCAATATAAAATACATCAATACATATCAATTTGAAGGTTCTCGGCTTAGATTTTTCACATACCACATTAATCAATAGCTTCATTAAATCCTCTATCAATTTCCTATTGGAATCAATTTAGTTGAGCCATTGTGTCAATCTCGAAAAACTCTATTCAAGAAAAAAATTATCCGTAAACCGCTTAATTCTAAAATCAATGAGATCACTATGCTCGTGAAATATGAATGAAGTATCTGAGTTATTTATTAACCAAGTTAAAGTGCAATAATCCACACACAATTAATTGCAAATTGAAAAGAGAGACAAGAATGAGACAAGATTTATCCTAGAGAAACCCAAGGTGGGAAAAACTCCAGTGGGTGAGCAAATTAGCTCCCCTTCACTATGTAATCTCAAATGATACAACTTATTGCCAAATTGGCCTTCAAGAAAGATGAATACTCCTAATTATATCTACTTGCTCACAATCTCTCAAACAATTAAGAACTCTTCACAATGAACAAACAAGAAAGAATCCAACTCTCCAACTTTGCTCACAATTGAATTCACCCAAAATCACTTACTTGGAATCATTCTACAAGCTTGTATTTATAGTTGCTCAGCTCAGGGATGCATGGAGAGGTGAAACGACTCGATTGGGAAGCTCAAACATTTACAACTGTTAAGTTACCGAGTTTTGGAACAAGATCACACAGGACCTTCGCTTGTTTGCACCGGCGATTACGTAACCACCGCTAGTGGTTCGCACTGGCACCGCTTCTGCGGTTACATAACCATCGGGCGGTCACATAACCGTGATCAAAACCCCGAAATAAAACATCAAATGGCCTAAGAACATCATTCGAAGGTGTCCAGATCACCCCCAACCTAACTAGACCATCTTGTGAAGACATAATGAGCTGAGATCCTGAAGAGCAAGTATCAAATATAGAGAATACATAGAATTGGGCATTTCTATCCATTTTTGGATCATACCTCCCAATTTGAGGCTTTTAAGTCCCTAAAAGCTTTAAGGACTGATGAGGTGAGGAAATTTCTTCCCCACATCTTCTCTAGAATACCACTTGGCTTTGGTAGGCAACTGGCCTTTCAACCCAATCAACCACCTATCCTGCACTCCTCTCTATGTTGTTCTTTCTTTCCGCTGTAAAACCACATCTTCCTCCAATTCCAGCTGATCATCCGGAGCAAGATCCTCAATAGACGGAAGCAATACCCCTTCTTCTTCATCATCCAACATGGAGGGCCAAAAAGACGTAAGTTTTCAACATTCACAACTGAATAAATCTTCATATAAGGAGGCAAATCCAAGCGAAATGCATTCTTACCCACTTGTTCCAAAATTTCAAATGGGCCATAACGAAGAGGTTTGAGTTTCTTAGCTTTTCCTTGTAGCCTATCTCGGCTCAAATACAACCATACCTTGTCTCCAACAAGGAAGGAATGCTCAGTCCTATGTTGATCATGTCGTGCTTTGTACTTGGCTTGTGACTCTATCAACCTCTTTTTGTACTGAAGGTGTATTTGCTAAATTTTCTCAATAAACTTCTCAGCTTTGTGGACCTCTAGTTCCACTTTCTCGTTGTCTCTGCATGGTAATCTTAAAACAACATCAAAAGCACTCTTAGGAAAATAACCAAAACATGTTTCAAAAGGAGTTTTAAAGTGAAGCATGAACTGCCCTATTATAAGAATGTTGGATATACACCAAGTTCTCATCCTGGTCCTCAAATGTTTCTGTTATACCCTCTCAAGAGTTGGACCAAGGTATGATTCACCACCTCTGTTTGCCCATTTGTCTGTGGATGAAAGGCGGTAGACCTCTTTAGCTTCGTATCCATCTTTTCCCACAAAGTAGACCAAAACTTCCCTACGAACCGTGAGTCCCTATCTAACACAATAGAACTAGGCAAACCAAAGTGAACCCACACATTAGCAAAAAAAAATAACTCAGTTGCATCATTGGCCTTAATGGTCTTTTTGCAAGGAATAAGAATACACATTTTGCTAAATCGATCTACAATCACAAATATATAATCATGACCCTTTTTGGTGGTAGGAAAACCACCCACAAAATCCATGGAGATACTTTCCCATGGTCGGGAAGGAACTGGCAATGGCATATATAACCCCAACTTCCTATTATTAGGCTTGTTTGTATTGCATAAAACACAACTCCTAATGAATTTAGCAACTTCGACTTGCATGTTTGGCCAATACACCTACTGGTCTTTGTCACACCAAAGTGACCAACTACCATGGAAGTGTGTGCTTCTCTCATCAACTGCACTCTTTCCCTCCTAGGCACACAAAGTTTCCCGTTCTTGTAGAGCAAACCATCTTGGAAGTAGTATTCTCCTTTAGGTGCAAATCCCTCGCTTGGAGGTTTCTGCTAAAAAATCTCTGCAAAATCCGGATCCTGCTCATAGCCTTCCTGATATGCTTCACACACAAAAGGCTCAAGAAGAGTTAACATGCCCACAACTGAAATCAAAGGAGGTCTAGATAACATGTCAACTAATTTGTTAGTCACACCTTTCTTATATTTAATAATCAAATGAAATTGTTGTAAGAAACCCATCCATTTATAGTGCCTAGCTTGTTGAAGTTTACTTTGAGCTATAGATATTGAAGAGGTTGATGATCCGTATGAATGATAGTTTCCTTACCCATCAAATAATGTTTCCATTTCTTGACTGCTTGAACAAGAGCATACAATTCTTTTCATAAGTACAATAATTCAGAATTGCACCGTGAAACAATTCAAAGTGATAACATATCATCCTACCTCCCCAAGTAGGACAACCCCATAGCATAGTCATTGGCATCGGTTTCCACTTCAAGGGGTTGTAAGTTAGGTAAAGCCAAAACTGGAGCATGACTGATTTTATATTTAAATTATTCAAAAGCAATTTGTTGTTTCCTTACCCCAATCAAATGTCTTACCCCCTGCCACTGAATGTAGTGGCGCTGCTACGGAAAAGAAGTTCTTAATGAACTTCCGTAAATTGAACTACACCAACAAAACTCCTGGTCTCTGTCAAACTTGATGGTGTAGGCCAATTCTAAATGGCCTCTATCTTAGTCGGATCAATCCTTAACTCTCCATCTCCAACCACATGTCCCTAAAAGACAAGCGATTGTTGTGCAAACTCGCACTTCTTTTCATTCAACACAAGTCGGTTCTCCTTAAGAACTTGCAAAACTTGACGCAAATGATCAATATGCTCTCAAAAGTTTTGTTAAAAACCGAATGTCATCCAAGTACATAATAACAAAGGAATCAATAAACGGCCTCATTACCTCATTCATCAACCTCATGAAGGTAGTTGGTGCATTGCATAGCCCGAATGGTAATACCAACCATTCATATAACCCTTGCCTAGTCTTGAATGCTGTCTTCCAGATGTCCTCTTCCTTAATCCGCACTTGATGATATCCAGACTTCAAATCAAGCTTAGTAAAATATTTAGCATGTTGTAATTGATCTAATAAATCATCAATGCGAGGAAGAGGGTACCTATTTCTTGATGGTTATTTTATTTAAAGCTCTATAATCAACACACATTCTCCATGAACCATCTTTCTTAGGTACTAAAACAATAGGAGAACCACATGGAGAAGTGCTAGGACGGATTATACCTTGTTTAATCAAAGACTGCAATTGTTGTTTTACCTCATTGGCATCTTTCAAAGATTGTCTGTATAATCCCAAGTTCGGAAGCGAACTATCGGGTAGCAAGTGGATCTCGTGCTCAATTGCCCTGACTGGGGGCAGCCCTGTAGGTTCTTGAAAGACCTCTTTGAATTGCTGAACCAACTTTGCTATCTGTGTCTGCTCTTTATTAGAAAACATGCTACAAGTGGTTTTAGAGGTAACAATCTCATCATCTGGCATATCCCTCAACATAAGCAATGCAAATTTACCACTAGCATTAATGAGCTTCCGGGCTTCATTGGCACTTACCAAAGATATCTTTGAATCTCCTGAATAGGCTGAAATGACGTAGTTCTTACCATCCTTCACCAAGCGGTATTGGTTGGCTCTCCTCATGAAGATAGCATCCCTCATATACAAATACGGGTGCTGCCAAAAACTACACCACACACATCAAGGGGAACAACATCCACAATAACTTCATCAATAAACTTTTTGTCAATACCAAAAGTGATCTTACACTACTTCGTTACCTTGATGTCTACACCTTTCTTTACTCAACCCAAAGAATACAGACTTGGGTGACTGTAAGTTTCCAACTTCAACTTGTCCACTAACTCTTTACTAATTAAATTAGCTTGAGAACATGTATCAAAAAGAGCATCCACCTTAGTTTTCTTCACTTGAATCTTTAAATGAAAAAGCTTCGTTAGTTCATTTTCCTAAACAACACTGTTACTACCCAAACATACCTCTCTACGGACGGAGGCACAACACATAGTCTCATCCACCTCTTCGCTGCAAAATACTTCCTCTCCTGGAGGGCAGCCATAGCCTTCTTATTCTTCTTGTTTTTAAGGGATGTAATTCGGGTGGAGCTTCCAACATTTCTCCTCGGAATGAGTGTCAACATCACAAAGGCCCACAATGAATTTTAGTATCCTTTTTAGAAATAGAAGTAGCATTTTTCTTACCCTTTCCTTTTCCTTTGTCCTTCTGCTTGGTGTCACCTTGTTTGTTCAAAGCATGCTGAGAGGTAGATGAACTTTTTTTCTTGTCCATCTCCAAATAGTGAGCTTGCATACAAGCTTCATCTACATCCGCAGGCTTGGCCAAGAGGACGGGTCTCCTCAAATGGCTATGGAGTCCACCAATATATTTCATCAATAGGTCCCGATCTGCTACATCCTTTCCCATCTGAATAGCTTTCTTCCGGAACTCATTGGTATACTCTTGCACTGGCCTTGTTTTTGCCTGAGATATTGCCAATACATGGACCTCTCTTCCTCATAACAAATAGGATAAAATTGCTTTTGGATTAGCTTCTTAAAAACATCCCACTTAGTAATTGGAGGAAGCTTCTTAACAACCAATGTATGAACATAACTTTCAAACCAAGTTAAAGCATGTTTGGTTAATTTTAATCAAGCAAAAGGAAATCTTCTAACTTTCATTAATTTGATGCAAACTGAAATATACCTCCAGTTGAGCTAGCCAATGGTCTAGCTTCTCAGCATTCACGTCTCCATCATAAGGCTCAATTTCAATCTTGGCCTCCACTTTGAATGGAGGAGGTGTGGGAATGGCATGGGATGGTTCTTCCTCACGAACCTCTTCTTCATGATCTTCCGGTGTCTCGTTTGTAACACCAAGCTTCTCATGAGTAGTCCCATGATGGACTCCAATTTCCCGATGGACAAGGAAATACTGCCCACATCTTTGGACAGACTTGCCACATTAGCCTCCAACTTATAGAAACGCTCTTCATCGCTTATTTTCTGCATCATCTCTTCGAGCCATCTCCCAAATTCCATGCTTCCACTTCCTTGTAGAAATCTTTGCTTGAAAGGAATAAGGCTACCTTCATCGCTTTCTTTTCCCTTTCGGGTAAGGGGCATCTAACTGCAAACTCAACACAAGTTAACCACACAAAAGACTGAAATCTTAACTGCTCTGACACCAATCCGATCCGTAAACTACTTAATTCTAACAATCAACAGATCACTATGCTCGTGAAATATGAATGAAGTATATGAGTTCTTTAATAACCAAGTTAAAGTGCAATAATCCACACACAATTAACTACAAATTGAAAAGAGAAACAAGAATGAGACGAAATTTATCCTGGATAAAACCCAAGGTGGGAAAAACTCCAGTGGGTGAGCAAATTAGCTCCCCTTCACTGTAATCTCAAATGATACAACTTACTGCCAAATTGGCCTTCAAGAAAGATGAATACTCCTAATTATATCTACTTGCTCACAATCTCTCAAACAATTAAGAACTCTTCACAATGAACAAACAAGAAGGAATCCAACTCTCCAACTTTGCTCACAATTGAATTCACCCAAAATCACTTGTTGGAATCATTCTACGTATTCATAGTTAGCTCGGGGATGCATGGAGAGGCGAAACGACTCGATTGGGAAGCTCAAACATTTGCAATTGTTAAGTTCTCAAGTTTTAGAACCGTATCGCACAGGACCGCCGCTTGCTGCAGACCGGCGGTTGTGTAACCACCGCTCTGCACAGAGCGGCGGTTACGTAACCGTCGAGGTGGTCGCCTAACCATCGATTGAAACCCCTGAAACAAAACATCAAATGGCCTCATAACATCATCGGGAGGTGTCTGGATCACCCCACTGACTAGACCATCTTGTGAAGACATAATGAGCTAACATCTTGAAGAGCAAGTATCAGATATAGAGACTACATAGAATTGGGCATTTCCTTATCCATTTTTGGATCAAAAAAGGCCTAAAAATTACTATATAGCAAGATATTACTATTGTTTTAATTGACTTCTCCAAGAAAAAGGAAAAATATATATTTAAGTGACAGTCCAATGGAAGTCAAATTCATGGATGAATTGTCACGTGACGGTCAAATGGATGTCAAATTTAATGTCAAGAATAAAAGTGAACAACTCCATTACAGCCCCGGCTGCCAGTGTAGGAACGCCTCTCGACGTAAAGAGGCTTAAGTCTCTTAGTTTTACATTGGAATCTTCCTTTTCGAAGTACAACCATACCTTGTCCTAACAAAGAAACTATGTTCAACCTCATGTTGACCATGTCTAAATCTGCTTTTTTAATTGACTTCTCCAAGAAAAAAGGAAAAATATATATTTAAGTGATAGTCAATGGAAGTTAAATTCATGGATGAATTTAACGTGACGGTCAAATGGATGTCAAATTTAATGTCGAGAATAAAAGTGAACAACTAACTCCATTACAGCCCTGGTTGCCAGTGTAGGAACGCCTCTCAGCATAAAGAGGCTTAAGTCTCCTAGTTTTACATTGGAATCTTCCTTTTCTCAAGTACAATCATGCCTTGCCCTAACAAAGAAACTATGTTCAACTCCATCTTGACCATGTCTAAATCTGCTCTTTGCTTGCAAATCCCTTAATCTCTCTTGCATTTGAAGGTGTATTTGCCAAGTAGAATTCTCAGCTTTGTGAACTAAAGAGTTCACATTTTCACGTCCCTTGGATGACTCATTCATCCATCAATGCTTGTTGGTAAAGACTATGACAACACAGCACCCACAATGCCTTGTACCATCATTTTTAGGAATAAAAGTAAGAACATTTAAACCCACTTTGCTTCCACGGACAAGACGCCTTCTCCACTAGCACTTACTATTTTGGTAATGTGCATAAATCTCCAAAACGGTCACACCACACAAAGTAACACTAACCAGTTCTGATACAAATCTGATTAAGTAATTAGCATAGAAATTCCATAGCTAATTCACCAATAAGAATCTGATATACTCTCAATGATTATTGATTGATTAAATTGTTGTTTGCTCATGAATTTTTATAAAACAGTTAAAGAAATGTGCATAGTACAGAATTGGAAGTGGTGCATACTGAAAGGAAACTAAACAATGAAAGCAAAGCAAGAAACTATTGCAAAAAGACATCAGCTATGAAAGAGACACAAGATTAACCTAGAGAAACCCATTGTGGGAAAAATCCAGAAGACTGAGGTATCTCCTCCTCTTTCCACTATCTCATTCTGCAATTATAGGTATCTTGACTTCTCAAGGCCTTCATGAACACTCTTTATATTTGCAACATGTCCTAACACCCATACATGCCTTGCAACTTGCTCACTCAACTACTGCAACTGACTTTCCCTCTCACACTCCAACATTCCACGATACATACAATCAAGAAGACGAATTCCTACTAAAGATTTACATTACTAAATTAATGAATCATGCCATAACTAACTCATCCCTTCAATCCATGCAAATACCTTACAATTCCTCCCAACTAAATCCATCTAAAGGTCCATTAATACAATAGGAAGCTTGAAGAGAGAGCCCAAAAGACTCAACAGAAGAAGAGACACAATCTGCAACCATTCCTTTGCATTTTTGTTGCTGTCAGGCAAAACCGCCACTTTACACAGTACCAGCAGATGCAAAACTGGCACTTCCAATAGCAAAACCATCAGGAGCGGTTGCACAACCGCCACTCTAGCTTAACCGGAAATTTTACAACCCTAAAAGTCCCATTACATTTTGGAGGCCATAACTTTTGCATACAAACTCGAAATCAAGAGCCCCTGTTTTTAAGTGTGTATTTTTTCAACGGGAACCCAAATATGTAATCAAGGCATAATTTTGATGATGTCCACATGATCTTTGGCAATGTTTTAAAAATCGGAACTGGCTGAGGGTCAGACTGGAACCAAACCAGAATCGGACCGGAACCGGACCAGTTTAAAACATATGAACCAGTTTACTAAAAAATACATAAAATATAACAATTTTAATGAAAATAAGAAATTTTAAAGATTCCAAACCATGATTACAAACAATTAGAAACAAAAAATGCAAAGTTTTCTCATGTATATAGTAATATACCATGTAAGGGTAAATATAGCAAAACGGCACCAAGTATACTACATATACAAAACAAAATACATAAACAATGAAGCTCTAAATAGCCTATAGAGTCCAAAAAACAATATGCTACAAGCTACTACATGTTTGATATCAATCATCAAACTCAACACCACTACTAAGAATGGGATCCTCATCCTCATCAATGTCATCTTGTTCCTTTGGCTCAGACACATCGGACTCCTTAGGGACATTTGTAGTAGTTGTAGTAGCACGGCTATTGTTTGCCATGTCTAGTGCTACTAGTGGTTCATCATCCAAAGCCATCCACCCCAAGTCATCGGGATCAAACTATGCCAGGTGACTCTCCTCTATCCATTATGAGGTTGGATCAATATCATCCAAGACAATGGGATTTGTATTAGGTATCCTATTCAGTAATTGGTTGCGCCTTAGCCGGCGGTTGTATTGCATGAAGACAAGATCATTCAACCGTTGTTCCAAACAGGGTCTATATAACATCATTTAGGGTTAGGGTTAGAAAAAGGTAACTTAAAAGCTAAAATTGGAAAAAAAATGTTTTAAGGCAAACCCTACCCCTCAACTAGTTTAGACTGGTCCAATACGAAACCGGCCGCTTTGACTGGTTCAATACAAAACCGGGGGTTGATGAATGAACAGGTATTGAATCGGTCAGTTCCGTATTGAACCGGTCATTGGTTTGGTTTTTCTAGTGGTTTGCAATTTTTTTAATGAACCGGTCAAACTGGTCGAACCGAACCGGAACCGGAATGGTTTTTAAAACAACGATCTTGGGCCTCTCAACCAAAACCTATCTATTTTCAGGACTAGCATAGTACAAATACTTCTTGAATCACATTAACAATTGATTGCCTTAACCAACTGAATTTTGTGATGGAATAGAGTGAAATGAAGTGTCTCGATTCTACAATATTAGTTACGGTGAAAATGGTATCTTATTTTGCTTACACTTCATGATCCAATTCAGATCACTTGAGTGGTTGCTTCCCACCATAAGATTGAACATGTCTATGAAGGACCGGGGATCTAGGTTGAAAATCCCAATAATCATACAAATATAGCATTTTAATTCCAAAAGGAAGATATTGAGCCTCTTAAGGAAAATTGGAAACCAATCCAAAACTTATTCCAAGCACCATAGAGATGAGAATGAGAAGATGATTGCAATCTTCAACATCTTCACTTGCATCAACATGGCTTGCTTGGAGGTTGGATGTACAAGAATTCGTTGGAAGATTCCAAAGTAGTCCAACCTAACTTGTACCCTCTCTTGTTCCCTTGGTTGATTAAACGAAGTATACAACCCAGCAATGGCAAGGTTCTTATTCCCCTAGTTATATCAAAAGCATTAAGTGAACACTTGTGATTATCACTTATTTGCTTCTTAAATAAAATAATATCAATTGATTTATTACGAAGCTAATCACACTATCACTTTATCCACTTGAGAGGCTCATACCATTTAGAATCCCAAACTACGCCGTCTTCCAAGAGCGATCCTTGCACCAAAACATTTACGCAACAGAACTACACATCCACCATGATATGAAAGCGAAACCACAAAGTATTCACACCAAAGTACGCAACACCAGATTTGGGGAGAATGTGTATTCTTTATTACAATTTGGGCTCCACCCAAACAGATTACAATGAAAGAAAGGCCTTTTGGCTTTATACACCTATATTATGTGCACCAAGTCAGCCTCCACCAATGCTGTTCAGCCATTTATATCAAAATTCTCCAGTCACATGCCAATGCTATTAGTTGGTCAGAGCTCCAAGGAGCAGAAGTCAGACAGTCCCTTTCCAACATGTTGGGCCTCCAACAATACGCACTAGCCTATTGGCAAGGTATGTGACATCCAATCTTAGAATTGCATAAACCCAACTTGGATATTAGGAACGTAGACAGAACAATATGCCTAGACAATTGCACAAATCAACAATGCATACTAATGAGGATGAGGCATTGGGGCTCCACCTTATTAGCAAAAAGGAGATTAACCAAAGGGCAATACCATTATTACAACACCAACTCAACGCAGTGTTTTAAAAATTGGAACCAGACTCGGAACCGATCGAGGATTGAACCAGACCGGTTCAAACTTTATGAGCCAGTTTACTAAAAAACACATAAAGAATTATATTTTTAATGAAAACAATATATTTGACAGATTAGAAACCACAATTCCAACAATTACACACAAAATATGCAAAGCTTGCTCATGTATATATGTAAGAAAGGTGTTTATAACAAAATGGCATGAAAGGTTGTAGTAAAAGTAGAAATTTTAATTTAAAAAGTGAATTTTTTTAAAATGTCGTATCCCTGAGCAGGGGCGTGACTTGGCGGTTTATAGCAAAATCAGACCGGTTTGACCAGTTTGGGAAAGGTGTTTATAACAAAATGGTATGAAAGGTTGTAAAAAAGTAGAAATTTTAATTTAAAAAGTGAATTTTTTTAAAATGTCGTATCCCTGAGCAGGGGCGTGACTTGGCCGGTTTATAGCAAAATCGGACCGGTTTGACCGGTTTGGGACCAAACCGGTCAAATGATCCGGTTTTTCAACCAGTTCAAGCAAAAAAACATCAGACTGGTCGAACCGGCTGGTTCCGTTTCCGGTTCAACCAGTTCTGAAAACACTGACTCGACCCCTTCCGTGACTAGTAACATGATAACCCCACCCCTCCAATCGCTACTCACAAGCATAGTCAACAAGCTCAAATCAATCCAAACTCAACAAGATTAAAAGTCAAAATTCAATCTCTCGGTAGAACTTCACACCAAAAATTGGGAGAGTAGCCTTAGTAAACTTTTCTTGCCGGCTGTTTCTCTCTCATCTTTTCATTCTTGTATTTTTTTAGCTGTTTTTAGTATTTTTCATTTTGTTTCACATCTGGGATATTGATTGTTTGTGTGGCATCATTTCCAGATGCTGAAAACTCATGTCGGGCCTTTCAAGATTCCCAGAACATTTCTGAAATGCAGAAATGTCTGGATTCAGAAATATTTGTGCAATGCAATATAAATTAAAACATTTGTGTAGACATAAATTACAATCTATTGTCTTCCGGAAAAAGAGAACAAGTTCAATGAATGAAGGCAGATTTTCTTTGAGATTCGACTCAGTGGCACAATCTAGAATAAACAGTGTAAAACTTATATCCTGGCAAAAGGAAAGTTCAGTTCACCTAGCCGCTGGATACCCAAAATTTACAGCCCAACAAGAAGAAACCTCAGTTCATCTGGAAGCCGATACAAAGAGAAAATGTTCAATGCTTTGACACATATTAGATCAGATGTTTGAGTCTCTGGCATAATCTACTTCCTTTTATATCAAATTGATTCCGAATAATAAACCACTCATCTTGCACCTTCTATGCAACAGTCAGGGGACAATATTGAGCTTCTGAGCAACTTGCAAGTGTACAGTTGTACTCTCCTCTAATGGAGCATAAGATTCTTCTTTCCAATACCTTTGCTTCTAACTTAAGCTCTGCAAGTTGTACCATTGTCAAGATTATATCAACCATTCGTCACTTGACTTTTGGCTTAGTAATGCCACTAATAGCAAGGCTAATATTTATTGTGTAATCAGTATTCATGGAGCAAAGCAGGCTCAAGACTTGAAAGGTAGAAGAATCCAAGAAACGCTTAATTAATCACCAAGAAACACCCTTGTTACAATAATTAATATAGTGATAATCAAAATGTGTTGTTTTATTGGAAGGGTTGCAGCCCAACTGATGAGGATGATGGTTGCCTGTCTCCATCCACCAGGGTACAAATCCCTCTAGATAATCAACACGGAGAGTCAAACAGAGAGGGCCAGGGTCAGTTCCCGGGTCACTTTGATGGATTGTTTTCTCCCTACTTGTGGCTGATTAGCCAAAGGAATGCACTGATTTAGATGTATGTTTGCTCGGCATTGTTATGTACTATATGTAATCCAACACATGGGCATAGACACCAATATCTGTGTCATTCAATCATTCTCAATCAAAAGAAAATGTACTGTTTTGATTAGAAATCCAACAGCCACAATTCATTACGTGAAAAGCAAGAAAATGACAAATAGAAGGGTTAATTTCTGGTTCATTCCTTAGGAAGGAACTGCATATCAATCAAATCATTGGGCAAGCCTTGTTAATGAAGAAGACCTAAAATTCTTACAGATAAACTAGAGCCAACATGTACATGTATATATTCTTCTATACTATTCCTAAAGTCACTTATACAAATTGAATTTTTTCCTATGACCATGTTACTTTGTGGAAAGCCACATTTTTTTAATTATTTAAACACCAAGGTTGCAGAGTTATCCGTCTATGATAGCCCTAAATATATAGAGCTATTAAATTTATCAGTGAAATAAGGCAAAAATTGAAATGTTGAAGCAGCAGAGATCTTCTCTCAAACATTGACATAAAAATAAGAGCTATAGCTCGATTGTCTCTTTACCTGTCTTTCTGTACTCTGATATTGTCACTAGAAAACAGCAAGAAAGAAAGGATGGACATGGAAGCGAGCATAAGGCCAAGTTACTGTAACATTTAACAAGACGATGTCTCTATACCGTGTGAAATGAAATGTCCTATTGAAAATAATGACCCGTATACTCCATCATTATACAAGTAAGACAATACAAATAATGCACAAGAGAAAAAGATGGCACATAATAATGCATTACCGCGATGGTAACCAGCTTTCTAGAGAATAGAGCTTGGGCTTGAACATGGGGCCAGGATCACATAATAACCATCCAGTTGACAAATCCTGTATTTTCATTTGAATTGATTTAGTAATATTTCAAATCATTATGCCAGACAGAAAATGCAGAAATTTCTAGTCTGCAAGAGATGAACATTTCAATAATGGTGGCATCACCTTCCGTGGGCATGTCAGCCACTGAAAACGTCCCAACAAATTCGCCAGCTAAACAAAATAAATCAAAGAGAAATTAACATTAGAGATAAACAAAATTGATTCTCTACATAGATAATTTCATAGCGCCCTTGCTTTTAGTCTTCTCAAGTGACACAACAGGTTGTTTGTCTCAATAAATCAAATACCTTGCTTTAGAAATAAGGAGAAGAAAAAGCCAAAACTGTGAGCATCCTTACGTAACCATTTTATATACATAAGCATGGTGGGGATCAGAAAAATGTAACTATCAAGACCTTTGCATGCATGGGAATTATATTAAACAGGCTATACAAAGCATAACACAAAAACAACAAATAGAAAAAGACAGTAGTAACAACCAGAAAAGCAGAAATTATAGTTGTCACAGATGCTCCAATGAATCCCTCCCAAGTCTTCTTTGGAGACAGTTTGATTAAAGGTGTTCGTCCAAAGAAAAACCCAAAAAGTAGGCAGCAATGTCATTAATGACGATCAGTGAAGCTGGCAATAGAAACCTGCACCCAAACAGGATGAGAAGTTGAGAATAAATGCACATCCAACCAAGTAGTACGATATATAACAGTGAATACATCTCAATTAACATAAACAAAAACAAAAATGCTCCTCTACAAAAACAACTGTGGGAAAATCACAATAAATCTTGTGAGACACCAACAATGAAGTTCACTGCATGCTTCCTGCACCACAATGATAGAAAATATGGAAATATTCATCTATATGGAGAAAGGTTTGGAAGTTCAGACATAGGCTGTTGCTCCAAACTATGGACACTTCGGAAGAAAGAGCAAACAAAATTACAATCATGTCACAAACAATCAAAATAAATCAATTGGACTCAAAAGTACATCTAATAATAATGGGAGAATCTAAATGCTATTCCACCTAACAAACATAACACAGGGTTTAAACTGGAATGTAATTTTAAGGGAAAAAAACCTAAAAACGATAATAATTCAGAAATACGAGTCATATAATCAACATCAACACAATGCAAGAGATATTCAGGTGTCCAAATATTCAATATATTCAAAAGAATACCCTTAAGGTAGGGCAAAACCATAAAATGCTCCTCAAGGAAGGAGTAGTTCCAAAACCTCCAAGATACCTCTACCAAGTAGAAGACTCCACAATAATATGATATTTACATATGATAATTCAGAAATATGAGTCATATAATCAACATCAACACAATGCAAGAGATATTCAATATATTCGAGAAGAATACCCTTAAGGTAGGGCAAAACCATAAAATGCTCCTCAAGGAAGGAGTAACTCCAAGATCTCCTAATATGGGAATTCCACTTCGAGGGGAAACCTCCAAGATACCTCTACCAAGTAGAAGACTCCACACATAATATGATATTTACATATAATAATTCAGAAATATGAGTCATATAATCAACATCAACAAAATGCAAGAGATATTCGGGTGTCCAAATATTCAATATATTCAGAAGAATACCCTTAAGGTAAGGCAAAACCATAAAATGCTCCTCAAGAAAGGAGTAACTCCAAGATCTCCCAATATGGGAATTCCACTTCGAGGGGGACACCTCCAATATACCTCTACCAAGTAGAAGACTCCACACATACATGACATCTCTCATAATGATACTCATCTCCTTTATATAGGAATACATTACTCTTAATGGATGGGTAACACCTAATCCCAATGTAGGCCGACTCATTACCCAATATAACTAATTCCTATGTGACCCCATATATTATAAACATATAACTAAGGGGGATGTGTGCCACATGTCGGCATCTCCATCAACCCATATACATTATAATATCATATCCCAAGGTACATAACATGCCCTCCCTCCTTGACATGTTTCGTCCCCAAAACATGAGAAGAAGCCATATAGTGAGTGTGCTTCAAATCATTGCACACTTGTCGTCACGTTTCGATCATCCAACCACCCATATGAGATCTTTATGGGTGATGCATCTTTAAACCTGGCTCCATAATTTGTTGCTCTACTCTTATCCATGTCCATATTTTTTCCTCCTCGACATCCATGCATATCCATAGTAATTATTCCTATGATTCCATGTCCTATAATTGTTGCTCCATTGATTCCATGTATAGCCATAGTGATTGTTCCTCCAATTCCCTATATATCCATATAGATTGTTGCTCTCATATGCCCTAACATGCCTCCATGATTTTTGCCTCTCATGATGATATGGGTTTCTATATGTTCTGAAACTCAAGTATCCTCAACCTTATCAATTGTGTCCTCGGCTTTGTTTTCCTCTTCCACCTTGTTGTTCGTTATTTCTTTTTTCCCTTGAGTAGATGAATTATTTTCTTCTTTTTCATCATGTTCTTCATGTTCTCCTTTTGAATCATCCTTATTCCCTTCTTCACCATATGTAATGTCCCCTTCTCAAGGCTAGTTCTTTTTGAAGACCTTGGGCCCATTCCACTTCCTATGGGCTTAAAGGGAAAGAGCAAGGGAAGTATTTAGTGTCATGATTTTCAATTGCTTTTGTAGTTTTGTATTATTTTTAAGTAATTTTCTAATTATAGCTTAGAGAAGTCAAGTCGGTTCAAAAAAGTGTAAAAGCCACTTGAAAAAAATAAAATAAAAGGGAACTCATATGTCACCAAGGAGGTCGGTCCTCTTTGGGAGGATTCTATTTTGGTTTTGGCGCCACCTATGGCTATAAAAGGGGTCGCTTGGCTTGGGAAAGGATATGTTTGCTTTTGGAATTCATTTTATCACGGTTGGAGCACTGAAACGCTGCTCTCTCTTGGAATTGAGGACGGAAACCCTTTTTGCACTTGCTTTGAGGACGAAACCCCTCATTTCTTCATTTGGTGATCTTATACGAAGGTCACACTTGGGCTACATTTAGATTTTCCTTGGGAACAACCAATTTCCAGCTCATTGTAAACCCTCTCCTAGGGTGGCGACTTGCATGGTGGAAGGTTTTGGTGATATTTGGTGCACGACACTCCTTTCTTTGTTGATATTTGGATTGTTCCTAATTTATAAGGCTGATTACATTTTACAAATTGAACTTTGGGCCTTATCATCATTATTTTAGGCCATTTTTTGTAAGTGTGTTCACTGTCGTTGCAAAATTAATTTTTATACTTCAGCTAGGGTTTTAAAAACTCATTCTTTGGTTTGTACTTGCTCTAAAATAATTATTATTGTTCCCTACATGCTTTGGATGGTGTAAATGTGGTATTGGTGGTGAATAATTGCAATTTCCCTCTTGCTGTCATAAGATTTCAAACTGTTGTAGCTTGTTGTTAAAATTTTCAGTTTTTGTGGTTTGGGTTGGTGTCATTTCTCTTTCTCTTTCAGCTCTACCTGGAAAGGGACATTACACCATCTTCAAAGTCATCCTCATGCTCCATCTTGACATTACTTTGTTCCTTGCTAAGTGTGATATCCTACAAGGTAACCTTCTTTCTCTTGTACCATATTTTCATGAATTTCTTTTGCACATTAATATTAATTGTTCCCAAAGTCTCTAACCAAGAATAGCCAAGAACAATGTCCATACCGTCCATATCTAAAACATAAAAATCTGAATACAAAACATATTTATCCATAGAGAGCTTTAAATCTTCAAAAACTTGAATCTGCTTACCATCCACTTGAGCTTCCTTGATATTATTTTTGAACATGTAGATGTTGAGCTACATCCATATTGATGAAGTTATATTTGTTCTTTAGGGTTTATAGAAACAATTACCTTTTTCCTTTGAATGCACCCTTCAAACTGAAATATTGAAGCTTCCTTTGTTGGAGATGCATTATTTGAATCCTGCATAGCTTCTTCACCATCAACTTTGGCTTCTTCAACGTCTTCATCCTCTTCATCATCATCTTATTTTCATCCTTATCTACAACATCCTCTTCTTCTTCATCTTTTTTGGCCCATCGATCTAAGAAAACTTGTTCCATTTCCTCCCAAGACCAATCTGGCATCTCTCGTCTCACTTGATACCACCAAGTTCGTACTAGACCACCAAGCCCAATTTGAAAAAAATCTCTGGAAATCTATCTGAAAAATGTTTTTCTTTAAATTGTATCCACCATTCTCTAGCATCAATCTCACCATCTCCATAAAAAGTTTTCATCCCCATGATCCACAAAAACTAGGGTTTCAAGAATAGACCCTTTTGATCAATATATTTCTTACCCTTTTCGGCTAGATGCCGGCCTCGAGATCAGAAAATACTGAACACAAACCCTAATTATATTTTTGAAATATTTCCGAAAATGTAAAAAATCGGAAAAATTTCCAATATTGTGGCATGTGAACCAAATTTTGAAAAACCCTATTTGTGAAAAACCCTAAAACTGCAAAAAACTATCACAAAACAAATCAAAAAAATTGATAAATGATTTGCCACAAATTCACCACACCCCAAAAAAATCAATAAATGATTCGCCAACATTTGGAAGATATAGACGAGACATGACAATTAGGGTTTCAACCCTAAAACTGAAATATCTTTCGTAGAACAACTCCAAAAATTTGAAAGTTTTAGGGTAGATTCCTTGCATGAATTCTCCACTTTCCAAAAAAAAACTTAAAAACTCGGTCTATCTAAAGATATGGGCGAATCACTGAAATGAGGATTCCATCCCACTAATTGCCCAAATCAATGCTCTAATACCACTTGATAAGATCTTTGCATATAATAATTCAAAAATATGAAGCATATAATCAATATCAACACCATGTAAGAGATATTGGTGGGCCAAGATGCCCAAATATTCAATATATTCAGATAAATACCGTTAAGATAGGGCAACACCATACAATGCTCCTTTAGGAAGTGAGTAACTCCAAGATCTCCCAATATGGGAACTCCACTTCGAGGGGACACCTCTCGATACCCCTACCAAATAAAAGACTCATCTCATACATGACCTCTCTCATAATGATACTTTTCTCCTTTACATAGGCATACATTACTCTTAATGGATGGGTAACAGCTAATCCCGGTGTAGGTCGACTCATTACTCAATATAATTAATTCCTATGTGACCCCATATATTATAAACATATATGGGAAAATCTCATGAAGTCCATTGCTTGCATGAGTTGTTTGTTGCTTATCCCGCTTCCGGTCCTCAACTTGTTGTGATGTGTATCGATATGCTCTTTAGTTCTTCCCCTGTAGACCATTGGCCTTGATTATTAGTAAACTTTTTTCTCTCTAACACGCAACACAATGATGCCTCTACAAATAGCTCTATAATTTCTCCTTAACCTAAGTTGTATTTCAGATCTTTACATATATGACTAATTCCTATGTGACCCCATATATTATAAACATATACAATGCTCCTTAAGAAAAAGCAGTAGCTCAAGATCTCCCAATATGGGAACTCCACTTCGAGGGGACACCTCTCGATACACCTACTAAATAAAAGACTCATCCCATACGTGACATCTCTCATAATGACACTCATCTCCTTTACGTCGTCATACATTACTCTTAATGGATGGGTAACACCTAATCCAAGTGTAGGTCGACTCATTACTCAATATAACTAATTCCTATGTGACCCCATATATTATAAACATATAACTATCTAAGGAGGACGTGTGCCACATGTCGGCATATAATATCATATTTCATGGTACATAACATGTGATACCCCTTAATGAGGTCTTTCGTATAATAATTCAAAAATATGAGTCATATTATCAACATCAACACAATGCAAGATATATTTGTGGCCAAGGTACCCAAATATTCAATATATTCGAGATAAATACCCTTAAGGTAGGGCAACACCATACAATGCTCCTTAAGGAGTAACTTTAAGATCTCCCAATATGGGAATTCCACTTCGCAGGAAACCTCCAAGATACCTCTACCAAGTACAAGACTCCACGCATACATGACATCTCTCATAATGATACTTATCTACTTTATATAGGCATACATTACTCTTAATGGATGGGTAACACCTAATCCCAATGTAGGCCAATTCATTACCCGATATAACTAATTCCTATGTGAGCCCATATATTATAAACATATAACTACCTAAGCATCTCCATCAACACATACATTATAATATCATACCCAAAGTACATAACAGAAAAGTACATACAATGACCAACATGTATATGACCATCCAAAAATACAAATGAAGAAGAGTTGCTCTCAAAGTAGAGAAACTACAAAATGTAGAAGAGATAGCATTAAAATGCCTCCTCATCAAAGGACAATTTGCGGTGCCATCAATCATTGACTAGTCACCAACGATGAGACTAAGGCTATCATCTAGAAGACACTCGGGTTAAGGAGAAATTACAGAGCTATACTGTGGAGGCATCATTGTATTGCTTGTTAGAGAGAGAAAAGTCTACTAATAATCAAGGTCAATGGTCTACAAGAAGAACCGAAGAACATATTGATACACATCAAGCAAGTTGAGGACCGAGAAGCAAGATAAGCAACAAACAACTCATGCAAGCAATGGACTTCATGAGATGATCTAAACTTGTCTAAACTCATTTGTGCCGATATCTACAACAATTGTAGGGCGTTTAACCCCATTTGAAATGGACCTAGAAAATATTGCAATCACCCTAATAGGTTTTTGGCAATGTTGTACCCACTCATTTTTGAGGTGCACCCGAGACGCATTGCACTGGTACACAAGTGTGGGTGCGAGAATGCACCAATTTGTGTACTTTTCCCACATCCAATTCATTTATTCACATTTATTCCCACTCTCTCCTAACTTGCATGTAAAACAAAAGAAACATTTAATAGAAAATTATAATCGGTAGGTTGTAACCCTAAAAGCTAACCGAAACAGTTAAAAGCTTAAAGACTAAAGTTAAAACATAAAGGCAAAGTGTTTTACATCAACAGCAGCTGTGTTTTACAAAGTTATGATTGTATCTAGCATAGCCAAGTTTTTAAGGGTTCACACCCTCGCACCTTGCGTACCCTCACAGCTCGTTACCCTTGGACACTTGGACCCACATACCTAGGTTTTGGGAGCCAACACCGGGTGCAGCTGTAATGTCCCTTTCGGGCTCAAATCTGAAAGATACGGAATTTGCAGAAAACCCCAATGATAGCAAACTGAAATAAATTTTCAAACCCTAGCAGCGACTGATTTTTATTAATTTATGGCAGCTCACATACACAAAACAGCTGGAAATAAATATAGAAACCCTTCAAAATATTTTATTCATGAGCTGGAACAATTATAAGACAAGAGCCCACCGGAAAAATATATTTTTTGTATTTTTGGACCAGCTGGAATAAATGAATGACAGCAAATACACTTCACAAATATGGCTGGAAATAATGATTCCAAAGCCCAAATACAAGTCAGAAAGTGCAATCAGCCTCTAAAAATATGAGGAACCCAATTACCGATAGAAAGTGAGTTGTCATGCCCTAGAAGCCAACAAACTTCACCCCAAGAGGGGTCGCCACCCTAGGAGAGGGTCTGAAAACTCCCAAAAATGCCCTAGCAACCCTTCATCACAAGAACCCTCACTGAAATCATTGAATCAATTTATTGAAGCCCAATGGAAACCCCTAAATGGAGAATCCTCAAGGATTGAAGGGTTTTCGTCCTTCAATTAGGGAACAAGGAGGGTTTTCGTCCTCACTTGCAGCCCCACAAGAGGGTTTCCGTCCTCAAGTGGAAAGGAATGAGCGGCAGCCCAAAAACCTCATGAAAATTATGATAAGGAATAGATGATCCTCAAACAAGCCAAACGACCTCCTTTTATACACAAATGATGGCACAAACCTCTAGAACAATCTCCAAAAGGGGTCACCCCACTTGGAGAATTAATTTGATTTAATTATTGCCTTTTCCCTCTAATTTCTTTCTTCACCTTGGGTCGGCCACTTTAGCATTTACTTTTAATACTTTTCTCCTTTTTATGTTTTCACTTTATTCCATAAAGTCCCTTCCTTTTCATCCCTTTAGCCGACATATAATAATGAATAGGCTAAATACTTTAAAATACCTTTTATTTTAATGATATTATTAAGTTACTCAAGATTTGGAAATGACCAGGCCCAACTTAAAACATTATTAATTATTTTATTTTAAAAAAGGGGCATTACAGTCCTCCCCTCCCAAATTTGTTTGCCCTCAAGCAAATGCAAGCTCCATTCTTCAACTCCTTGTACCTACCTGCAAACACCAGAGGTCCCAAATCGACCTCGGAACTCTTCAAAGTGTGGAAAAACTTCAGCAACCTCTTCCACCCTTCTTTTCATCACCAATATCATGCCAACAAGCTCAACATACCTTTGGGCCTCCAAATGATCACCCTATAATCTCTTATAATCCTAAGTCTGCTTCACGAGCATGGCTAAATCCGGGATGTGCCTCCATTTCTATTTTCAAGTGTCGGTACTTTATCAAGATGGCATTCTTCAACATTATCATCAAAACCCACGGTCCTTGTTGGGTCTGAGTTATAGCATCCAAGCTTTGGCACTCCAGATCAAAAGTGTCTAAGCTTGGATTCCGTATCTAAGACACACAGATCAAGCACCACTATATTCAGGTCACTTAAACAGCCTTCGCTGCCACTCAGACCTAAAATGGCTTTCTATGCCAATATTCACATCACTTAACCAGCCTCCACTGCCACTCGAACCTAAGATGGCTTTCTATGCCAAGTATCATCAACCATCTTGACTATAATCAACACCAATGAACTCGTGGCCTCAAGATTCCACTTGAGAAACTGAGGGTTTGTTCTCACCATTTGCAGATCAAGCCTAGCCATCACATTTCTCAAGGGGCTAGGATTTGTCACCCTTTAACTCTCCTAAAGGTGAAGTTGGCAGAGCACTTCATTTCCAGAACCCTTGCCTATTACAAGATCCAAGACAGATATTATGGCTTGTATAAAGGTTCTGGAAGATCACACACTACCTCCTTCCGTTATCCCAAATAGAGGTGCTTTGCTTTTTACCTCCATGAAGCAGTCACTTTAAGACCATAAGGTTTTACGATGGACTCTTAGGGCTACTAGATTAATTACCTCATTCTTTCAGCTGATTCCAGTGGTTGGCAGAGTTAGGTGTCCATAGGATGCTATAGAAACAAAAGCAGATGGTGTTAGATCACTGAGGCTTCACCTCCCTCAGTAGGGGTCTCTTCATTCCTCCTTTACTCATATTGGACATAGTAGATCTTTTCCTTGGCCTAAGAAGATCTGCTACCACTCCTCAACCACATTCCAGGGGATATAGTCAAATGCTCATTACCATGTTCCTCTAAAGGACCATTGAACTTGGATTTTAGGAGAATTTTTGCGATACGTTCTTTGTGGGCCCTTGTATGCCTAACCAGGTTTACTTAGTGCAGGCCACTCTTTAATGTTTATCATCAAATCTGGTATTGGCTCTTCATATTGATTAACAAATACATTGGATCTTCATCAAATAAAGACTACGAATAAAACCCCTTAATGGTCAACCCAAGACGTCGATCCAGCTTCAAGCATTCCTGTATAATAGATTTGCATATAGAGAATGAGAAAGTGTGTGGCAGTTTTTCTGGGCCTTGTTCCAATCTAAATTATTGGTGTCTTCACTGATGCCTAAGAGATTGAGTCTAGACCACGACTGTAGGATCAAGAAGATGCATCCCTTTGTCTCCAAAGAATAATTTCAAAAAAAAAGGCTCCTAATGATCATGGCCATGAAAGGATTCCATAGAACATCTTATTAGTCCTCAGCCAACCCTTGATATTATATACAATAAGTGTCTGGAAGGATCACTCTTTTGAACAGGCAATCAACACAATCATTAGTTGATTTTTCACTTTTTGAATCATCTTTGCTTTTGGCATGATCCATCTAGGTGAGGTTCACTTATCATTAACATCTATGGATGATCCTTATACCCTCATTTTTAACTTAATGTAACCATCCAACTCTGACAATCATCTTAGCAAAATTGCCGTGAGAAATTAGCTTACAACGGTCGGGTTTAAAAGCGACTTACTACTGGTGATTGTATGCATCTAGGAAGCACGAAATCTTGGCAAATCATTATTAATCTCAATATATGATTATATAAATTTGGAAGCGTTCTAAAGTTTTTAATAAAATCTTTATATGTTTTGGGCAGAAGTTGACTACTCTTTCAGATCGACAAAATTGAGTGTGGAGTATTGACTAGGGCTTTTATTTTCACTTGGCAAATCATTTTTGGAAAATAATCAGAAAAAAGCCAACCAAAAATAATAGCCATTTACGAGTTCCTTGAACCAAATGCCAAAAAATGATTTGGTAGTCAAGTGTCTTCAAAATAATGTAGAAAACGCATTGAACACAATCTGATGCTTAGTCAGTACGCAATCAATATGTCATTAAATATTAAAAATTCATAAATGGTTATTTGAATACAATGTCATTAGATACATAAATTAAGTAGATAATTGAATTGTTACCAATTAGCAGTAACTAATTTACATGAATATTTGAAGTTTCATCTTTAGAGAAATGTATTATCAGAAAAGTTGTCACTAAAGAGGGATGTTATGCAACGACACCTTTCCATATTGTGTCTCTAAGTTGAGTTCTCTTGGATTTGATCCAAAAATATTTGTTAAGGTTCAACTATGTTTTTGGGTTAATAAATGTTAGGACTATCATGTAAACCTTAATCGATCACTTGATAAAGTGATTAGGTATATAGTTGGCCTGATGGTTCGGTAATCAAGTTGAAGGGGAGCTTTTAGTGTGTAAAACTTTCCATCTTGTGCCCAGCCCAAGCTTATGAGGGTATAGTAGTGTGTGTCAACATCAACCATCAACAATTTATGATCCTATGAGTCGACAGCATGAGGCATCCTTGGGAATACATAAAAGACTAAGTTAAATGCAATTCCATTTTTCCCTAAGTCAGCTGTATAAAGGAATGTTAATTCTGTGTGTATTTGAAGGATGATAATATCATTAGATACAAATGTGTGGTCTTCAACTTATTATAGACTGACGTATTTGGGTATCATGTTCTGTGCAAGTGTTCTTTTGACGTGGATTCAACGTTTGTGCTATATTGAAATAATTATGGATTCTTCATTTTTTAAAGGTGACCACTCAAAGGATAAGTTCGATCTTATGGACACGTATACTCCTTTTGAACCTTTATGACTCCACACAAAAAAATCCTTGTGTTCTGTAAATATGTGATTGACAGCACCTGTTAATTTGGGTCCCAACCCATATCCATTCTTATTAAATGAGGTTGTTCCTCAGTGCCAAGATTTACTTCTTGTGTCAGGAGTCCATTTTTTTATATTATCCATGTATGAAAATTCATGCCAGTTCTATATATAGAATAGCATCTCATCTGATATTCTGAAAAATATGGACAGTCATTATTGGACTGCATTTGGGAAGTACAGGGCTCTTTTTCATATTTTTAATAATGTTTTTAATCTTTTGCGTTTAATTTCAATAACGCAGTACTGTTTGTAACACTTTTTTCGATTTACGAATGGAGAAGTCCCCTATCCAAATAGTGACCATCTTCCAAACAATTTTCTATAAGTAAAACATCATCTTCATCAAGTTCAAATTTATTGTCTTCGCCATCAGATCCAGTGCTTGAACTTGAAAGGTAATCTCTCACTGCTTGATTTGGAAGATCCATGAACACCCTTGCCAACCAAATTTTCATTGCAATGGTATGTTACTTCAATTTCTGTATTGTTTTAACTTGTTTTAAGTTTTAACTATAGTCATCTCAGTATGGTAACATAGCTATATTTCCCATTTTCATAACAATGAAACCCATAATTAATGTCTTTTCCCCAATCACTATTTCTTGGGAAGTTATTAAGCACCATGGTTATTCTTTTTTGATTTTCCATTCTCCGACAAAATGGTAATGATAACAAGCAACATAGCTATATTTCCCATTTTGATAACAATGAAACCCATAATGTCTTTTCCCCAATCACTATTTCTTGGGAAGTTATTAACACGATGGTTATTCTTTTTGATTTTCCATTCTCCGACAAAATGGTAATGATAATAATAGAGGTTCTGTAGTTGGATAATTTTTCCAGTTAAATATTTACTCCTGAACCTTGATCTATAATAACATTGGAGTACATCACATCCTTAATTTCAATTGTGATTTTCATAATTTTGCCCTTTCTCAAAATTAAGACATTCCTTTTAATCTTGATGTTTCTTGGCGGTTCTAATTTTGTTAAATTTCGCAGCTCCACAATGCACTTAGATAACAAATCCAATTGGCCCATAACTTGAGTCTGACTCATCATACTCTTTAATTCAATTGTTTACGAAGAGATGTGATAGCTTTTGTCTTTTATTTATACTCATTTTCTTTCCAATCAGTTTGATATTTTTCAGGGGTCTACACAATTGGAGTTTATTTTCCAAAGATTCATTACCTTTGACTTGATGAAAATTTAATGTCTTTGTTAATAATGAAACCCCTCCACCCTGTGATTTCCTATACCTAGATATTATTTATATTTTGAATTTATCTTACGGCCTCCTGTACTCTGTATTTTTTTCTATTTCCATGCAGGTTCCAGTTTCATTTATTTACACATGTTATCATCAAAAGAAATTAATCCTCAAAGGCTACCTTATCCCCAGCTTCTATGGCCAATCAACATCAGTATGATCTCCAGGTCTCATTCCTTATATAGTATTTCCGGATTTCTTTGCAGACAATCACAAGCAAAGTGACCACATTTATTACAATGTCCACATTGTACTTAGCTTCCTCTTACCATCAATTTTTTCAATTTGATTTTAATTGTTAAGAGGGTAAATTCTGATACCTTCCACTGGTTGCACTAGGCTGTGTAAAAATACATGCCTTTCTCCTTTCATTTTAGTTTTTAAATTGAATGGCATTATTTTATGTTGTGTCCTGAAATCACAAACACGGCATACTTTATTGGACGGTCAGTCTTCTGTGTGCCTTGTTACTTCACATTTTATATATCATACCCCCATATTTTCTTTTTCACTTCTTTAGGGTGTCACACAGTATTAAACATTTTTGCAATTAATTTTAATCATGCTGCTGCTACATTATTATCCTCAAATATTTTTTGCTTGCAATGGCTTGTGTTGCTTTACATCGTGCACTCTCTTATGTTTATCTTTGGTAAATGAATAGCTTAATCCACGTCCAAAATACTGTATTTTTCATCCTCTAATAATTTTTCGAGCATTTGAACTAGATTTGGCATTCTTCTATCCTTCTATTGTCTCTGTCTATCCTTGTTTTAAGCATGCTAATTCTATCAATTTGAACATCTATACCCAACCATTTTAATTCCTTTTCAAATGCTTTCTTTAACCTGGATCTTAGGCTTTCAATGTTTGGGGAATTGGTTGAATATTTTGGCTTTATCAGTTATATGATTAGCTAGCTAGCTAAGTATATTCACAATTTACTGAGTCAATAATATTTTCAAGGTAGAAGTTCAAAAGTTTTCATGCCATAACAGGCTCTCTTGTTATTTATCTTTTTAGGGAACTACAGAATACTTCTGTGCGTAGAAAATCGACGAAGGAAACTAATCTAAACAATAATCAATACAGCAAAGGAAACTATTCTGAACAATAAGTAATACAGCGAAGGAAACTATTTTAGACTATAAGTAATGCAAACCATGTATAGAGCAACATCATAACCCATCCTAACTAATAGAACATAATCACAAATGAAACAGGATATTTGTGAATGGCATCATCTTTATGATGAACATCTATAATGTATCGTATCTCTGGAATACATGGCCAATGCAATACACAGAATCAGAGAGAGCTCCCTCAATAAGCAACACAATACATTTATGGAGTTGGCCATGACAGGTTTGTCATTTGGGGACAACTACCCTTATGTAACACTAATAATTAAATCAAAATTATAATAAGCCTATGTACATTACCTCACCATAATACATTTCCATGAAAAATAATGTCATCTATTTATTTATAGCATTCTAACAAAATGTCTAAACTCCTGTCTATATCTAACCCCCTCTATCTTCTAAGATTGGTTGAAATAGTTGCCAATAAAGGTCAAGAACTATGATGAGAGTCAAATGTAGTAGCTTCATCAGATGATAGGACTAGGAACAATGATGATGGATGTCTCAAAAGCTACAGGCATATGCAATACGAAGGTTAATGGCTGCTTGATACTCAATGGAGCTGCTTCTCTGGAACCCCGTGAAGCTAATGCTAAGGAAGACTCTACAATGCATGTGTATCCGAAGACAATGATAGCATGTAGCCACTCGTTCTCCCTCTCATGTTTCTTGTATGCTTTACTCGCCTGGTTTGCTGTTTGTACAGTCCCGCATACAAATCAATCTGTAACTTATCTTGTTCTTCTCAACTATTTCATGCTTGGCAAGCTATGTACGATGTTCTTTCACCTTGAAAGTCTTCTGGGCCAAGTTCTGCTGAAACTGATCAGTCTTAGATTTCAGCTTTGCAACTACTCTATCATGGGCTGAATTTTTATCACCCATTTTGCTCGTTCAAATCAGCGACCTGCTTCATTGCTTCAACCTTCAACTCTTCATCTTCTTATCCATTTCAAATTCCAAATACTTGTGCTTTTGCATCTGTTCTAACACATTTCTCTGATGTTGATTGATCACTGCTTGATGGAACTTGACCTTGTCCTATAAATCATTTGCCTCACATGACTGCCTGGTCAAGTTAGCTGTAATGAAATGATGCCAACTCTCAATGAATAGGAAACTCCGGCAATATTAAGTTGGTCGGTTGATAGGATTAAGTATATTCTTTTGTGGAAACTTGCTGGCACTTAGCTTTACAACAACTCCATCATTCCGTAATAAACCCAGTACTTCTCATGGTGATAATTTTTCCTCATCCAAGGAAACTTCATATGCACCCAAGATTTTCTATGTTAGCATTTGCGATCTCTGCTGCCAACACGAAATTTTGATTCATGTGCGCTCAAAAATTATAGAAAGCAAATCGATCTTGGAGTGATTCCAGCTAATCAGATGGCTTAAATACATTTCCTTTCTTCACCATTTTTAAAAGCAGGAGTCTAGACATCGATTCTACCACCACCATCATCAACATCAGACTGTCGGAAAGGTTTTGGTGTGCCCCTATGCATAAAAGCCTTCTGCTACCCTGTGAGAGTTCCAATGACAATGAAAGGCATTGAGAATCTGCTTGCAAGTGTAGCTCAGGAGAAACTGACATGTGCTCCTCATTTTTATCCTCATTTTGTGTTTCCTTTCCTATTCTAGGTACCCTTTGCTGCAATACCACAGGTTACACATGTGGAAGGGGTTCAGGCTGCTCATGTACGGTAATGTCTAGCTGCATGGGGGCTTGATGTGTCATGTGGGGCTTTGTGCTGCTTAGAACCATCTATGTTTATGGTATCATAGGGAAGCATTCCCATGGCCATTTTGGGCAACTCCTTACTACCTATTTTCTAGACTGCACGGAAACGCCCTAGACCCCCTCGTACCAGGCTGGGTACGTTTCGGGTATGGATACGCCCCAGGTATGCTGTGGGTACGTACCCACAGAGTACCCACAGTTTTTTTTTTTTTTAAGTGCAAAAAAATAAATAAAACATGAGGGCTTTGACTGGAATTGAACCATACCCGAGGTTTTTAAAAAGAAACTGTTATCCAAGAATGGGTTTGGATTCTTGGAATACCCTTTGCCGGCATGGAGGTCCAACTGTTTGGTAAATCTTTGGCACCAATGCCAGGGCAGAGGCATAGAGAACACATAACAACACAATTTTAGAAGAATTGAGGACAATTTCTTATGGTTTCCAAGCTAGTTACATAACAAGCGACAAACTTTAAATGTTTTTTTAATGTCCAATGAGACGTCTAACTCAAGCTTAAGGCATTAATAATGAATTATCCATAGTTACCAGGAGACGGGTACAGGTACTGGTACGACATTTTTTAGAAAAGTGGGAGATGGGTACGGGGAGACGGCAATATATATATGAAATAACTAGAAAAATACTATTGTACATTATTAATTTATTTGGATTCAGAATGCACTGAAATTTAAAAATAACTATACTTTTTGAAGTAAGGAAATCAAATGTCGACAAAAGATGAGTAATTCTATTGATATTTGATATCTCACATATTGTGGGAAGAGTACATTGTAACAGAAAAATGCAAACAATCCTTGTGTGTGTGTGTGTGTGTGCGCGCGTGTGTGTGTGCGTGTGTGTGTGTGTGTGTGGGGGAGACAGGAGGAGACGTTAACAAAGGTTCCCGCATACGGGAGACTTCTCCGTACACGTCTCAGGTACCCGGTATGCGTCCCAAGTGGTGGGGACGCATCTCCGTCTAGCAGTGGAATTATCAAATCTATAATACGATCAATGTTATTAACTATTATGTTTTGAACATTATGAATCAATACAAACTCAAGTCTCAATTCTCAAAGTATTGGAAATTTGTTTTCATGTTCTATGAATGATTTTAAGTTGTATGAGTATTAAATTTCAATAAGTATGTAAATGTTTCATTAAATTTATAATTTTATATACATAT
Source organism: Taxus wallichiana var. yunnanensis (assembly GCA_018340775.1). Taxonomy (NCBI): domain Eukaryota; kingdom Viridiplantae; phylum Streptophyta; class Pinopsida; order Cupressales; family Taxaceae; genus Taxus; species Taxus wallichiana. Next base: position 766,542,329 of record CM031239.1, on the reverse strand, counting down.
ATATATAACGTACCCAAAAGTGTACCATACCCGAGGTTTTTAAAAATTTGTCTTTTCAGCTTACCGAACCCATACCCATACCCATACCGAAACAGTCTAGCCTATTTTAGCTGACTCAATGAACAAAGTAGCAGACACCAGGAGAATCATACACAGACACAATCTAAAGTAGGAATGCATGTGGAAATATGAATCTCTTCTTCCAAGTCTATGGTACCATAAGAGTACAATGGATGGATGACCCTTGAGGATTTTGACTTCTTAAGGGGTACCAAGAAGAAGTGCAAGCTCTCTTATTTGCACTTTGAAGGAGTTCCACTTTTCCAAGTTCTCACTCCATTCTATTTTAACTTTTAATGACTCAATGAACAAAGGAAGGATCACCATAGGAAAATCATGCACAAACACAATCTACATGCAGTAGGATTGTGTGTGGAAATGGGAATTTCTTCTTCCAAGTCTATGCCAATCACAAGCATAGAATGAGTGGGACACTTGAGGAGTTTGACATCTCAAGGGGTCCCTAGAAGAGTCATGCAAGCTCTTGTTTACACTCTAAAGGAGATCCTATGCATAGATTCAAAAATTCAAAAACCGCCAAGAAATCACAATACAAGTACTGAACAATATATCTTTGAAAAATCATGAGAAGATAAATGCCGATTAATCGGCAATTTTTGCCTAATAATCACTGTCATTACTCTGCAAAAATCACCGATTGATCAGCATTGACTCACAATTAACGGGAAAAAAAGCCCATGCATTTATATAAGCCCTTAACGGACAAAGCAAAATCCTTTTTCATGCTTATTTCTGCAGCGTTTAACTGTGTTTTCCCCACGAATAGCTCTGCAAGTTTTGGCTGTTTTTTAATCTATGATCTTACTCGGAAGTAAATCTATAGTTCTATGTTTATTTGCTGACTTGTCTTTGCTTGATCAACCATTTAGGCTGTACTTTAATATTGTCAAAAGCTGTGTCAATCAACAAGAAATCTGCAGATTGGTGAACATCCTGCCTTTTCTTATTGCTGTTAGTCCCAATAATTGATTTTACACTTTTTATACTGTGGAATCCATTCAATCTTTCAGGAGTATAACAATACATGTTATATGACTAAAAAGCAATAGTTTAAAAACCATGGGATGATATTGAGACCCATGGGGTAATATGTAATAAATAAAATAAACACCCCCAATTTATGTGTATGGGTGTAAAAGTAAAGTAAAATAAGTAAATAAAGAGTTAAAGGAAGAAGAGTGATTACCAGTACCCGATAAATGGGTATGAATTGTTTATTAATTATAATTAAGTAATATTATATGTAATGAAGAGGTGTGATGATTTGTAACCACCTCTTGAAAATTATAAATAAGAGGGTAGACTCTTGAATGGGGAGAGTATGAATTATTTTATTTGTTTGAAGACCCAACATAAAAGATTGTGGAAGGCTTGGGAGTATATCCAACCAGGGGTACAGCATACACCCTGGAGTGTCCTGGCCAAGGCTACCAGTTTGTTAGATCAAAGGACCTCTGGAAGAGAGCTCCAATTCCTCAACAGTCACCCTAGACAACCATAGTTCGGACACGAGTTTGTCTATTGCAGAAACTCTAAGGACCTTACAAGAGTCTACCCAGATATATACCTAACACTTGACATTAATATAAGAAATATATTTTGCATCTTTCATTATTTATATGTATGTGTATTGAATGTTAATTTATACATTAATTAGATATCAACTCTTTATTACTTTAACATGAATTACATTATTTTGTTGGGTTAATTAAATCAAATTGCTAATAACAATAATATTAAAAAGGGTCCTTACAATACATATTGATTTAGTGATTCCTACTACTTTTCAATACATACTCCATTTTCAAACCTCGAGGAAAACACAATAACACAACAGCAGCCTACAACCTACAAGTATTTACTATTTATTTTATTTTTCTTATCTTTCTAACTAAAGGAATTTTCTATTTCATCTTCTACCTCAAAGATGAACTAGTGGCTAGAGTTAGAACCCAAAACATTAAATTTTTTTTGTTTTACTGAGAGATTAAGCTTGTTGTTTAAGAATGGCATCGGCATCCGGTTGATTGCCTATCATAAGCTTAAATACAATGACCTTGTTTGGAAGCATTGTGAATCTGGCAATTGAGGAAAATTGTGTTATATGCAATTGTTGCGAGATAAAGATGAGTGGGAGGTATGTATGGCCTTAAATACCACATTGCACAACTACCAAGGAATGATGTGGTTGTGTGCACACAAGCACCACTTGAGATTCAAAGAGAAGGGAAAAAAAGGAAAGTTGACGCACTTGTAACCATATGAATAAGAGGGCAGCGAGGGATAATTATGACATTGATGCCTCATCTATAGCCCCCACTTCAAGGAGTCAGAGACAGAGATAGGGACAAGGATTATCCATTGAAGATAGTTCAAATACATTTTTTTTGTTCTCTGAAGTAGTCCTAGGTCACAACCTTCACTCAAATGTACCGCTTGGAACCAAGAAAAGCACAATGAAGCAAGGATAGTTGCGGCAAACTTTTGGTACTGCAACAAGATTCCATTCAATGTGGCAAAAAGCCCATGTTGGGAGAATTTGGTCACCGCATTGACCAATGCCGAAAAGAGGTTCAAGGTTCCTACTCCTCATGATTTGAGTGGCCCATTGTTGAAGGATTATGTCAAACATAAGCAAGCCCTTATAGAAGAGCTTAAAAAGTATAGCAAAAAAGTGTTGAACCAATTTGTTTAATGGGTGGACGGGCGGGAAAAACCACACATTGATTAACTTTCTAGTGGCTTGATTGCAACTAGTCTTTTTGAAGTCAATTGATTCCTCCAAAAAAATAAAAAATGCAAACACTTTGTGTGATATGTTGGATGAGGTGGTGATGGAAACAAGTCTATAAAATGTCATCCAAAGTATGATAGACAACACAAGAAAGATATGTAGCAATAGGGCGACTTCTTGAGGAGAGGCATCCTACACTTTTTGGAGCCCCTACAGCCCATTGCATTGATCTTCTATTGAGGGCATAAGAAAGATCTCATGCGTGTAAATTGTAGTTGAAGAGGCAAGAAATATCACCAAGTTCATCTACAATCACACTTGGGTGTTGAACTTCATAAGAGAGCACTATCTAATTTCCGGATGTGTGATGGAAAGATTATGTTGCAAAACATAGTTCAAAAAATCATTATCGGCAATTAATTAGCACGCCAAATTTTGACTCAGAAATCAAGAATCGGCATATTATCAACATTAATCGGCAACTTTATCACTACTTTAAAAAACATTTAAATTCATAAAATAAACTTAAATTAAATAAATTCCAACCTAATAAATAAGAATTAACCACATATGCAACAAAATAATCTAAATAACCAGAAAAAACAACTCATAATAAGATTAATCCAAGGCCAAGCAGTACCATAATGCATTGCAATGTGTCAACAATATCATTAAAATAATTTGTTCAACATTACTTGAAGCGGACTAAGAGTGGTAATTTTCTTCCAGACAGTACTCACATGCGGTTTAACTTGGTCGGCCCTAGAAATATATTCATATGCTTTGACATTAAGATGACTTATGCAAAGCACTACCGCAAGCATTTAGCATTTAGTTTACGGTCTACCCACTTGACTTCTCTGAAACATCCTAATTTCTGCTACAATACACAAAACAACCTTGCAAAGCACTTTAGCTGACAAATAATTCAACATGACAAGATGCAATAATACATCCCGCCCAAATGACAAGTACAAACCTTGGTCAGAAAATCACAAAAACGCACTTCAAAATAACTGTGTTTTTATGTTTGAACGTTTATACACTAAACAGCGATTTTCAACGATTTTTCTACCGATTTTCTACGATTTTCCAGGAGTTTTATTGCCATAAATCGCCGATTTATCAGCACAACAAAAATCACGATTTTCAAAAGATAAATCGTTTTCATGCTTCCAAACGATTTATCATGATTTATGGCCGATAAATCGCGATTTCGGAACATGGGTGCAAAAACAAAATCTTTAAAGGATAGCCATCCACATTTTGTGTCAATCATGTAGCGCTTTTGGGTGTGAACGTAATTGGAGCATGTTTGAAACTATTCGTGCAAAAAAACACAACTATCGATAGGCTAACAATGAACGCTTCAATAACTTTGTCTTTGTGCGGTCTGACCTTCATCTTATGATACAATTGACTTGGATGAGATTGATCCAAATGCCAATTGAATTGTTGATGATGTGGAGCCCATGCTTACCAAGGAGATCGTAGGTTTGGAGAGATAGACAAAGGAAGCAATGGCATCAAAGGCAACAAAAGCATCGGGAGCCAAAGGGATTGGTGAGGATGAACATATCTTTTCGAGATGATATTATTGCGAGAGGAATCTTTACCTTCCACTCCCAGAGAGCAAATGAGACTTATTCTAGGTGTTGGAGATGATTGTGTATTTCATATTTGATATTAGTATATTTTGGTGCATTGAGGACTATGTCACTATAGTCTATGATTGTAATTTGTAATTTGTACTCTTTTTTGGTCGAAAATTAATAGAAAATATACTTATGCATTCTCTACATTCATTTCTCATGTCAATTAACAATGTTTTTGTGTTATTCAAGTTTATTTTATAAATTTATGTTTTGTAAAGTACCAATAAAGTTACCGAGTAACGTCGAGAAACTCTCATGTTCCAAGTAACGAATCAAAAATTTGGGCTGCCAAGCATGAGTTTCTAAACTATGAGCATGTGTTCCACATTCAACTTTGTAATTGTGGCCACTACTTGCTCCCCCATTGAGACATTTGAAGAGTTTGAATTATGCACGAGTCTTCCACTTCATCTTCCTCAACACGATGAAGCGTAAGGTGCCTTTTAGGCCTCTTGGCTAATGGTAGACCCTCAAATGTTTTCTTAGCCACCACATCAACTAAAACTCTACCTCTAACTGTTAAAAATGAAGGCCAACATGTTTATGCTTAAAGACAGAGGGTCTATCCTCCTCCAAAGGCATGAAAGAAACATTTCCAAACATCCTCCACTAATTTTGGTCTGCATCAAAGAAGAGACAAAGTGAATGCAAGAAAATGTAAAACCTCTTATAAGTATGATTGAGTGAATGCGACATCTAAGGCTTTGTCTAACATCTGCGTGACACTGACAGTTGTTGACATCAGAACAATCAACACATGATTGTTGGCTAAAAACATATTTTTCTTGATTTTCTGCCTTTAAGTATGCAAGAACTAGAATTTCCTAAGCTGAGTTCAATATAAAGTATCTCGAGCAGCCCTCTGGCAACTGTCAAAGTGTGACATCACAACAATTGTAAACATTTGCAATTCTAAAAAGTAGCTCAGTTGAACAGATTATACAAAATTTGTGCCCTAAACCTCAAAACAAATCAAAAAAATCAATTTTGAAGTAATACACAGGGTGTGACATCTGAAGGATGGCATACACTTGCTCAAACAGTCAGATGGCGGTAGTGTGGCAGCTCAGACAGTATAGATGGTTGAATGTGATGCTCAAGAACTTGGAAAATTTGGCAAGATTCTCTATTTCTTGTCTTTGCTTGTGCACCAATGTTAAATCCGAAACATTTGTTCCTTGGTATTCTCGATCTTGCAATTTGTGCCTTGTGCCTCTGGGATCTCCTTTGGCTGTACGCTTTTGGAATCTCAAAAAAATGAAGCTGGAAATGATTGAATGGGGAAGGCGTGTGAATTTTACATACTTCATCCAAATTTGTGAAAGCACTTCATTTTCATTCTTCACTCTAACAACCTTTTCATGTCTATTTTGCACTTGAGATCATGCTTTAACTGACCTTTTAAGTGGTTTCTATGGAAATAAGTTGCAAGGGTCATCTTTAGTACATCGTGTAGTCACACCAAAAGTGATTCACCTAATTGTGTCTCGCTTATTTGTTAAAGATGGGCATATACATCAAAAGAATAAAAAGCCATACTGTTTGAAGGTTAGCTTCCCTTGCAAAGTCTTTAGTAACGAAGTTGTTTGTACATATACAAAGACCACTGACATGTGGCTTTAACTCCATTGACTCTAGCCCCCACAAAAAAAAAAAGAATCCTGTTAGTTCAATTATATCAACTAATTCCAATTACTTGTGGTTTGAGCTTGTTAAACTTTTCATCTTCGCAAATCAAGTTGGTTGGCCTTCATTATCTTGCCTATAGTAGTTCTATTTTCTTTTGCTCTTGTTTGAAAGATGCTTCTTATAGTTGTGTTGTCATGCAAAAATCAGACTGTCTGAAACCTCCCGGTTTACGTTCCACTGTGTCAAAATCACCCGAGAGATGAATTTTGAGTATAAACACTCAATAGAAGAAAGACCATATTCATTGGTCCCGTTTTGGTCCTAGTGCAATAAATGACCTCCAAAGTTGTCTTGTCCGTCTGGTAGTTGAATTCCCAATAGTCTGTCAGCCTAATCTATGTTCTGTATTGACTTTTGGCATGATCGGTGGATGTGCTTCCCAAAACTTTAAAATATCACGTATTTGATAAAAAAAAATTGTTTTGAATACATTTCAGCTATCTCGCTCTCTATAGGAACTTAACGAAAGTTCCTCACATTCCTTAATTTTGTGTGTTCCGCAATAGCCCGTCAAGCTCGACATTTCCTACTCTGCCACATTTTGCATCGCTTCATCACACATTCCATGACACATCGAAACTGTTTTGTGTGTTCTCAAGTTCCACGTTAAGCCCAAAAGAGCGAAGGAGGCTTATGTGATTAGTGTTTCAGGATGTGGCTCTAACATCCAATAAATCTTTGTTTTGCATTCAACGAGCTTTTCTCAAAAGTGCCTAACCCAATAATAATTTAGAGATTATACCCAACTATCACGAAAAGAGATGATGAAAGGGACTATAAAAGATGGTTGTCAACAAGTCTATATTGTTGGCTTGCAAGAATCTGAACTCTGGGATGTACAAGCCGTGAGGAATTATATTGAAAAGGGAAATGTGCCTCAAGCACTAGCTCAACTAGAGCTAACGAGTCTTCAAGACCTCACCGCATACTACAATTGGCAATGAGACCAAAGGAGCCAAAACAATTGGGAAGATGTCTTTGTTGGAAGTGAACGAGGTGTCGACAAAACAAACAATGATAAGTAAACAAGCTCGGAGGAATCTTGTAAACATTCACTTGATGCTCTTAGATATATTGATCCCAAGCTTGAAAGCAAGAAGATTTGAACTGCAGCATTGACAATAATAATGCTAGAAGCTGAACGAACTAGGCTAGAGCCCACAAACGCTTCTACAAGCACCATAATTGATCCCATGACTTCATGATGAACCAATATGCTTAAATTTCAAAATGTTGATCAGATGCGCACTTCACATTTCACGAGAGGCATTTTGTCAAGTATTTTACATGTATACTCCACATGCTTGTAGGCATGATATATTCAATATTGCCAACAAAGATTAATGCGTCCACATGAGATTTATTTTTTAATTTTTATTTTTTTTGGGGGTGACCGTAGGGGGGGTTAACACACCTATTAGGATAGAACTAGTTAACAAAGTTTTTCATTGGCTTGATAGTCAAATTTTCTGAACATTTTGTAGGCATGATATATATTCAATATTGCCAACAAAGATTGATGCATCCGCATGAGATTTTGGGCGGGGTTTAACACACCTATCAAGATGAAACTCAAGTTAACAAAGTTTTTCATTGGCTTGATAGTCAAATTTTCCCGAACATTTGCTCTCGTTTGGTGTCACTTTGTTGCGCCATCAAGGGAACTTGAGAACTATTCATAAGTTCCATGTGTTCCCCACAAAGGCGACATGCATGAAGAAGCGATAGACACCACTTGAAAAAGTTATCCATGTCACTCATATCGCGTCCAAGAGGGATTCTCAAAACCATTCCTTACATCACATTATTCCACGTTGGACACGATGACACGACAAAGATATCTCTAAAGCATGCGTTCCAAGGTGTTCATCATAGCCCGATCCAGACGTTGTTCAAATTCATTATGAGTCACAACTTTGTTTTTGCTCAAATATCCCAAAGGAACACTCACAATTTTGGAAATGAAACAGTTGATTTAGCCTATATGCATGGTCAAATATCCCAAGAAAGGCTTATGAAAATGGGCACTCAAACTATTTGCAAAATGCTTCACCAAAATGTGGTCTCTTGTAATGCAATGGTTGTTGGTTCCTCTTTCTGCATTTGGAATGACAAGAAATTATTGTTAGAGTCAAATTTTCCCGAACATTTGCTCTCGTTTGGTGTCGCTTTGTTGTGCCATCAAGGGAACTTGAGAACTATTCATAAGTTCCATGTGTTCCCCACAAAGGCGACATGCATGAAGAAGCGATAGACACCACTTGAAAAAGTTATCCATGTCACTCATATCGCGTCCAAGAGGGATTCTCAAAACCATTCCTTACATCACATTATTCCACGTTGGACACGATGACGCGACAAAGATATCTCTAAAGCATGCGTTCAAGGTGTTCATCATAGCCCGATCCGGACGTTGTTCAAATTCATTATGAGTCACAACTTTGTTTTTGCTCAAATATCCCAAAGGAACACTCACAATTTTGGAAATGAAAGCAGATTGATTTAGCCTATATGCATGGTCAAATATCCCAAGAAAGGCTTATGAAAATGGGCACTCAAACTATTTGCAAAATGCTTCACCAAAATGTGGTCTCTTGTAATGCAATGGTTGTTGGTTCCTCTTTTCGCATTTGGAATGACAAGAAATTATTGTTAGTATCTAACATAGGAGATTCGACAAGATTGTGAATACATTCATGAAGTTGAGAATGACTTCTGCACAAATTAAAAAAGAACTCAACCATGCATTGGCAAATATTCTTGGAGAGAAAGATAGGCGTCACAATGGCTGGGAGTATGGTTCAAACAAACCCGTAAAGACTCGGTGATCTAAGTGCCAACTATGGGTGAGATACCATCCATAAAAAGATGTTTCCCAACTATTTGGCAAAATGCCTAAACGAGAGACTATCTCATGGGCAACGAAGAATATGATAAAAGAGAGCAAGGGTATTCCGAATAGATGCAAGAAAGAATATAAAGATGCCATCAAATTGATACGGTGTAAAATAGGATGAGAGATCTAATCCCATAAATACCCTGAAATAATGTTTGGGATATCATTATTAAAAATGTAATGCACCACCTTTGAGGATCTTTAAGATGGGGATTCAGGAGTTGAAAATAAAGAAGACCTTGTTCCAAGCTACTTTGTTTATGTAGAGTATCGCCAATAGAAGCAAAGTACGGAAAATCCTTAAGTAATCTGCTCCCATTATTTTGGAATTGCAGAATTCACCATAGTGAAGATAGCAGCTTGCTGAAAGAAGATGAACAAAACTTTACTGCTAAGGCTGGGGTGTTACTTGTTACTAAATATTTTTCAAATACTCAAGAACATTCAAGGTGCTCTTTGCACGTCTCAACTCCAACATCCTAATCACAAGAGGAATCATCTTGATGTTATTTAAGAATTGATGGTTATATGTTTACAGCGTGGATATGCAATTGCTTCTTCCCTTAGTCAGAACATCACAAAGCACCTGTCGGATAGAGTTGGTAATGAAGAACTCGCAAGTGTTACCCTGACTCGTGCAATGTAATTTTTATGTTTCTTAATTGTGTGATAAAAACTATACAAAGAATCTCTCTTCCAAAAGCACCCTGGACAAGTTGAAGAACAATTGTATCTTGGAAGTCCAGCTTCACATAGTGGTGAGAGATTGGGGTTCACTTATAAAAATGTTTCTCAGTAAAACGTTTGGATCTGATTTACAGTCACTCGGCTGATGTTACTAACATTGCCTTTTGATTTCTTCTTTTACATATGCTGAAACAACAAGAAGTCAATGAAGATATGTTATCTAAGTGGAAAGGAGAAAGATGAGATGAAGATCAAGATATCAAACTTGATGACATTTTATCATCTTAGTCCATTGCTTGGAATACTTCCTTTGAAAGCTTTCAATTATCTCAATTCACGGAAGCTCTATGGAGAATTTAATGTATAATTTATTAATTCATTTATTGAATTAATTATATTGAAATAAATAAAATAAAAGCTCTAGCTCAAGTTGGGTCAACTTGAGATCATAATGTAGGTCAAGTTAGAAAGCACTTATTCAGCTACCTCTTGAAACAAGTGTCTATATAAGATTGAAATAATTGTAATTGTGGGGCTCTCTCTTTTGCTATGAATTCTCAGAAAATTCTGCTGCAAGTTTTTGTGTACAGAATTCTCCCAATTCTATAAATAAAGGAATGCAAGCAAGAGGATGAGAACCATTTTGTGGTGTTTTATTCTCCAATAATGAAATCGTGCTTTGATGTTCACAATTGGATAATATCGTTGAATACCCCATTCTCCTCTTGTGTGTGAAACTCTGATATTGTAGGCTGTGTATTGCATATCTCTGTACCATTTCTATACCATTCTGGAATGGCAAAGACTTTGTGCTTCTGGTTGATTCCCATTCTCTAATGTTAGTATTTTGATCTTCAAGAGAGAGAGGGTTCTAACCTTTTATGTACTTTGAGATATCCAAGCAGTTCTCTGTGTCTATTTTGTTGTGGGTTTCTCTCTTCCTCCTCCGTTCTCTCCTTTCTCCTTTCTTTCTCCTTCCCATTTTTGTCCCCTTTGTGCTTTCAGGTTAAAAGCACCAAAAATACAAAAAAACTCATCATATGAGGGAACTGCCCCTCTCAAATGCAGAGGAATATCACCCTATCAATAGGTGATTTCCCTAACTGTTGCAGGTTTTATGCCACTTCCATTGGGCGAGTCATTAAAACAATTGAGATCATGCAAAGCGGCATAAAAACTGCCAACAAGTTTTTCTTTCAAATGGAATATTTTGGCTTGTCATGGTTGTTGCTGTGTTTGGTTTTTTATTTTTTTATTTAAATGTTCTAGAGTAAGGTTTTTCTTATGTGTTGAATTTTTTCAAGGATTTTGATCATTGTATTATTTGTTTTGTGTGTCTTAACATGATTGCTATGGCCTTGTGCAAGGTATTGGATTTGGCTGTAATTACAGATCCACGGATGTAGGATTTTTTACAATCAACAAATTCAAGGGTTTGGAATCTCGTTAATGGTTTTGATAGCCTAGTGATTAGGTTCTTATTTCACACATAATACTCTTAAACAACCTATTTGTCTCATAATATTGAGAGTCGAGACCATCCAAGCCTGTGATAAACTGGACGGGACCTGAGATAAGCAGAGGCATGCCAGTTCTGCAGCCTTGACTCAGCTGACTTGCAATTTAGAAAGTAGAGTCGGCACCTCTTTGAGATCCGAAATAAGCAGAATTTCTATTCCCTCACAGATCAATACGATCATGACGAATCGGGAATGGAAGCTGCTGCAAGGATAACATCTCTCCCATGCCAAAATCTAAATCATTTCCAAAACTTACTGGAATGAGAAACAAAACTTGCCATCCAAACAAATCTGACTGATGAGGAAGGCGTTCAAGCAAAAACAGACTGATGCATTTATATTTTGTTCTTAGGACCCTAATGCCTAGAGAATCAGACCACAATGCAAAAAAATCAGACCACAATGAAGAAAACCCACAAAAATCCTGAGACTATCATATAGCAATGAACATGTACAATTTTGACCAAAAGCAAATTATGATATGCATGGCAAATATGTGTATTTATTATTTTATCTCTTTACACAAGAACCTCACATTTGCAACATCCTTGTTCTATAGAAAATCCCTGTTTATTTTTATGAATTTGAACAATACCTCAATATCTATGGTTAACTTTTAATGTTACTAACATCACAATTATGAACTATACGCTACATTTTTGTCTTTAACCATTCTCTTTACACCTACAAGTTATATCCCTAGTTTAATACTAATACAGATCTGATAAACACCAATATCTATCAATTTCAAGACATTTATCTGGAATTTGTCACTTAGTTTCACCCATTGAAGGACTCCACATTGATTAACAACCTAATCTGCAAATTTCCCATTACTGGTGATGGATGGCCTAAATCTAGCTGCTCCAATACGTTGGACTCGAAAAAAACATTCACACAAAAACAGGCTCCAAACTCTGCCGTATGCCCAAGATATCGTGGATTTTTTTATCATTACTCCAAGAAAGAAGAAAAACTGCCCTTGACAGAGTCAAATGGACATCAAATTTTAAGCCAGCCATTTTTATTGACATCTCACACTACTGCACTACTCCCACCCTCTTAGCTCCCATTGTAGGTTACACCTATCGGCATACATACATAAATTTCTGTTAAAATTTACGACTTTTATTTTCCCAAGTCATGCCAAGTATTTTCACCAAGTCTGAATTTAAAACATGCTCACTTAATCTAATCTGAGTCTGAGTCTCAATACTATGGTTTGTCTATGTTTTCTATTGTCCAAAGGCTTCTACTATTTCATTTTGGGGTGTGAATCTAGCATCCATTTCCTTCTCATTTTACTGCAATTAAGTTCCCATTCAACAGCCCTTCCTTTCTATCTAAAAGTTCCCATTCAATGGCTTATCCTCTTCACCTATCTCAGCCAAACAGAAAGATTTACTAATCTAAACCAAGCAATATAATATTCCATTCTTATCATTCTATAAGAGAATCCTTTTTATTCCTCTTGGATAATAATGGGAATAAAGTATGAATTTGTTCTCTTCTTTCAAATGTAATGTGCCTGTGCACTACGCATTTCATGTGTCGCATCATATCCTAGGTCTTCGTTGGTAGATTCGTATGTTTTGATTTTGGATTAGAATGTTGAGCATCATTTGGACAAATGCAAATTCAAATTTTCATTGACATTTCTTTATCATTACACTAGGGAGGAGGAAGGTGTTAATTTATAGGCCTTAATATTGCTATAACATATCGTCTGCCCTTCGATACCAACACCCAAGTTTATAATACCAATTGCAATACTATTTGTAGTAGATATTGTTCAAAAAATTAAACCTAATAGGATTCATAGGAATATGAGCTACATCAAATCTATTCATAACCGCAGCTACCTTTGCATTCATAACTGTCATTTGGCTAGCAATTGAACTCACTAATTTAGGACTCCAACCAAGTCAGCATATTCAACTATATTTTATGGTTAATTATATGCTTTAGTTTTCAAAATGAGAATTCTATTTATAAGATATAAGACTTATTTTTGCCCTTGGGGTTACCACAAGCCAACACATAAGCCTTCTGACCTAAATCCTCCAAGATTACCTCAATCTGATTTATAACCGTTCTCACCTCAATCCTCAAGGATGGCCTCCATCAGGATATGTCTTATTGAAATCTTTCCAACCATGGTCCTTGGGCTTACCCATGAGCCAACATAGTAGCATACAAGGTAATAATTTCAATTTAATTTCTGTTTGACTGCCATTATTGTCATCTTTAACTGCAGGTTCCTCTTCTTAATATTTTCATGAGAGATCATCCAAGTGAGACACCTCCACATCACAGTCTACTACCTGATAAATGTGCTTTCACTCTGTAATAACTTTCTGACCAAATGACATCACATAATATTCATCTCGTTTCCTGCATACCCCCTCCTTTCTTTCAACTAATAATAGTGAATGCTCTTGTAATGGAGTTTTAAGGTCTTATTTGAGAGCCATGATGGATTTGGGATAAAAGCCTTTCAAATACCAAAACCACTGCTGTTCCAACCGACTCGCCCTGCCAATATGTTTCCTAAAAAATTATTTGAGTTCCTGCATTGCAAAAAAATCCCAGAACTTTGAAAACTATCATGCAGAAAGAAGAACACAGATCACAATTAAAATAAAAGTCCAGTATTTCTATTCACCAACCATTATCCAAATCAAATCCCTGGTGCCTCAAACCATCAAATAAAAAAGCTACAAAACATCTCCTTAAGAACATGGTAGCAGGTATCTACAAAACCCTCTTAGCTTTTGTCTTGAATGGATGGTAGATGGTCCCTCTTGCTTTGATAATCAAGAATGAGTTAATTTAGGATCAGAATAACATTTTAATAAGTGTGAGCATTTTTCCTCTTATTTTTTACAAATGAGTTTATTTGGGATTAACATAATATTTTATTCAGGTGGAGCGTTTTTCTTTCTCATATTTTTCATGGGGTACATCACACCAAAACATCTACGCAACATGGGAGGCATGCCCTAGTTTTTGGGCATGTTTTGATACATCCGATATGGCTTCAGCTACATCTCAGACCCCAACCAGTGTACCGAATATGAGTCATAGCTTTTCTAACTATTCCAGCCTCAGCTACATGAACCTGTGTAACTCCCGCTTTCTCCGTGGATGGGAGCTTAAGACCGGGTCTAGAGAAATCACCGACCATGTGACTTGTGGAACAACGTTTGTAAGCTGACCAAGTCTTAACATGACTAGTTCTAAATGTTTTAAATACAAAGAATGAAGATATTGTCACCTTTGAGATCAGACATCACTGCCAACTCACTCTGAGAAAGAACATCTAGTTAGGTTTATCTAAGGCTTTGAATGTTATGCAATAGAGTGCCACATCCTGTTGGTAACTCGCATAAGATTGGCCATACAACAGAAAGCAAAAAGGCTAGCACAGAAACTTACCAGAAAATGCCTTCAAAGATGTTTCCCACAGTAAAAGATGACTGGGCAAACACAACAAAGAGAATCATGTGTGTCCATGCATATTGTCCAAACTGATACTTGTACATTTTGCTCTTCAAAGTTAAAATAAACCAAACAAAACCTGTACAGGCAACAAAAAAAAACCATTATCCTATTGATTTATTTTTTTAAGAAAACATTGAAACTTGTCCACCTAATACTTGTACAATTTTCCTTTTCCCGGTAGAAGTAAACCAAACACAGCATATACAACAGACAGCAAAAAGCTATTTGTCTATCAAGATTCAATATAATTAAAAAGACAGCACTCAATTATGGTTTTTCAGTGTAGCTATGTCAAAATTTTCACAATTTGACAAGCACAAACATATCATAAACTCATTCATTTGAAAGTATTTACAAATACAAATCACTACAAATTTTACACAACTTTTTAGAAAAATATGCATCTTCGTGACCATTCAGATCACATAACAAATAAATTGTCTGTGTTATTAGTATGTCCCTCTTGTTGGAATCGTTTGAGGACAACTGAGACTGCTTTGAAAAGAAAAGAAACAATAATCTCACATTATTTAGTAGACTTGCTTGTTCACAAGGAAGTTTGTGCATAGAAGAAATAATACCCATCTAAAAAGGTTTATTTGATCTGCAAACATGCTTACTGTTATCTTATCTAAAGACATTAAAATTTTTGCTTGTATAAATTACTCTGCCAAGAATGATAGACTCGTGAAAATTACAGAGACGATTTACCACCTGTGAGATCATGAAATTTATGATTATATAAACATCCCTCTCACAATAAGCATTAATGAATTGTTGACATACAAAGAATGTACAAATGGTTAAATTTCATACAGACAACTGATCAAACTTCCAAGTACTACTCAGAGAAATGGGTTGCCAAGTATCTATGCAAGTCTAGATTCAAGAATCTGTTTGGAGAAAATTAATAAACAAAAGTTGATAAGATATAACTCTCTATTGCATTGGCCAATCATAAACTCGTTCATTTAAAAATATTTAAAATACAAATTACTCAAAATTTTACATAAGACTTTTTAGGTTTTTAGGAAAATATGCATCTTCCTGACCATTCAGATTTCATAATAACTAAATTGTCTGTGTTATTAATAAGTCCCTCTTGTTTGAATCTTCTAAGGACAACTGAGACTGCTATGAAAGAGAACAAAAATCGAATCATCTTACATTATTTAGGAAACTTGCTTGTTCACAATGAAGTTTGTACATAGAAGAAATAATATCCATCTAAAAAGGTTTATTTTGGTCTGAAAACATGCTTACAGTTATCTTATCCAAAGACATTGGAAAAAAAATCCCGTATAATTTACTCCAAGTATGATAAACTCGTGGGAATTATAAAGACAATTTACTACCTGTGAGATCATGAAATTTATGATTATATAAACATCCCTCTCACTACAAGTATTAACAAATTGTTGCCAAAGAAAGAACATACAGATCGTTAAATTTCATACAAACAATCAGTCAAACATCTAAGTCCTACTCAGAGGTATGGATTGCCAAAGTGTCTATGCAAGTCCAAACTCAAGAATTTGTTCGGAAAAAATGAAATAAACAGAAATTGATAGAATATGAGCCTCTATTGTATTAGAGACGGTATGATCATGCACAAACTTCAACTTTATTGCATTTGAGTAATAATCACAAAACCAAGCCTAACCTATAACCTCAGAAGATTACATGTCTTCTATTTTACACCATGAAAAGTAAATTCAGTGGAAGAATTGGCGAAGTTACCTGCTATGTACATGAAATAGCACGTGAGCATATGATACTTGATAAGGTTACTAAAAATTTGTGAGAGAACTTTATCTGAAGATACACTGTTGACAAGTTGTTTGCTGAGAAATCGTCCATACACATAAACCATTGCCGTGAAAAGAAGTGCCTGAAAATAAACAGCCAAGCATTTTTGTATCAACTTACAAAACAATCCTTGGAAGTGTTTCTCCAAAAATTGCAGGATTAAAAGCACAAAGAAAATTCACATAATGTGTCTTTTATCTCACAGTTGTAAACTGTACTCAAAAGTCAAAGACATGACAAATATATTGCCTGATTATATGCAATTACAATGAAGAACTTAATTTGACCATTCACCAAAGCAAGTTAATCAAAGAGATAGCCACCACGTACCAGTTCAGCAGTCTGAACCCTGGGAGGTCTCTCTCTTCATGGGTAGTCCTGAGCAAATTAAAAAGCTCTTTTGCCATGAAAATTTGAATGACAACGATCATTGCCCAAATGTATAGATGACCCATATAGAGAATAAGGATAAATCCTCCAATCATCCATATTGAAGACCAGATACGAGTTCGCATAGATTTGTACTTGTTCGGTCATCCACTAACAAATGGCTTCCATTTGCTCTGGGTGTATCTGATAAAATCTGTCAAATAGATTGTTCAAACTGTGAAAAAGACGAGCTCTCTCATATGCAAGTGAATAACATAGCATTAATAAGCAAGGGACTCAGGAAAACCACATTCAGAATCAGTTTTGCGATTATCATTCAATAATGCATCTGTTCAATGGCTCACCATCAATAGTTAACTGTACATTGCATAACACATATCATCTAAATTTGATGACTGGTCTATGAGACCTTCTAACACTACTCTTCAAATATTTGTGACTTATGCTGCAGCAAGAACAGGAAACAGATATATAGAAACTCGGGAAATAGGAGTATCCAAAATAAGCATGGCTAGGGTCAATAAACAGAAGAAACTTTAGGTATACTCCTATAAGCAACAATTGAAAATGCGGATATAGCAGAAATCAACAGGAAACATTATTAAAATCTTTAACATAAAAATGAGTTTTAACTGTCTGTACCTTGGTAACAACATTGGAAAGGTTCCTGAGACATAGAAACAAGTACTCAAACACATAGAGATGGTTCCCATCATTCATAGTCTTCATCTATTTGTAACTCCCATTCAAGACTCCTCTTCTTAGCATTTGAAACAAATGAACTACAATTTCCAGTAGCTTATATTTGCCACAACTAGTAATTTTCTTCAAATTTTTCTTCTGCATTGGAAGATTTCATTATTCTGTTTGTTCTGTTGTTTTCTTTCTTTTTTCATTGCTACTACGGGCACGCTACAATTGGTCCAACGGCCTGTACAACAGCCCCGATTTCAAACCTTTAAATATCTTCTCCTTATTATACAAAGGCTCTGGTGGCATATCTGACATGGGTATCAGATTGTATTTCACCTTGATAAAGCTCAAACATTGACAAGGATTTCCCTTGTTCAGTGGTGGCAACATATCAACCCCTATGGGCTGGGATAATCAGGGGCCCAACAATAACAGCAGAAACCATCCCCAGGCCACACTTATGGCCATACACTCACTCGTGAAGGAAGTTAGAGCACCTAGGGTTCTGATATTTCTATTCCATTGATTTTGTGGGTACCCTTAATTTTTAATAGAGCATAATGAATAAAAATAAGCGTTCTTGTTTGAGATGTTGGTGTCCTTATTTTCAATGGAGCAAAATGGACAGAAAGCATTTCAAGATGTGAGTGCCCAAATCTTCAAGAGCAAAATGGACAGACTGTTTGAAACATGAATGCCTACAGAGGAGCAAAATGGGAAGAGAGTGTTTGAAATGTGGGTCCCCTTATTTTCAGTAAGAGTAAAATGGGAGAAAATGTTTAAGATGTGCATGTCCTAATTTTTTTTAAAAGCGTCTTATATCAGTCCACGGAACGAATAACTACATCCAAAAGTTACAACAAAAGTTCTACCTAACATGCCAGAAAAACATGCAATTAATCCTGTGCTCCAAGAGGCAATAACTCAACATCTTTGGGAAGCGATTTGATTATGCCTTTACAAATAAAGCAATTCTCCTGCTTGAAATTTTCTTGAGAGGTAGGATCTTCGTGATAGGAAGCTTTGCAACTTGATTTCCACATGAATGCAATAGCAGCCAACTGAATTCTGTGCCATAGTTGCAGCTTTTCCAAAACTATCTGAGAAGAGGCCCTTGCCAAGAGAGGATAGGTGGGGCACTAAATAATTAATAAATTTCAGCCAAATGAGCATGATTGTTTTGAGATGTGGGTGCCCTAATTTTCGCTCGAGGCCCTTGCCGAGAAATAGGACATTAAATAAATAACTGAAAACTGCAAAACGGGAAAAATGTGTTTTAAAATATGGATGTCCTAAATTTATTTCAAACGAATGTGCAGGAAGAGTTCAAGGCACTAAATTTCATTAGTGTTTTGAGATATGGCTATTCTTGGCTCTAAAGGAGCAAAATGGACATATAATATTCCAGATGTAGATATCCTTATTTTTAACAAAAGCAAAAATTTACAGTTTTTCCATAACCATCCAAGTGCCCCAACAAGAGGCCCTCGCCGAATGAGGGGCCATAATTTAAGTTAAATAAATCCACAAAAATAGGCAAATAAATTCTGCGGCTGCTCTAAAATTCATTAGAGCGAATGTAAGTAAGAGGAGTTTAAGGCCCTAAATTTCAATACAACGAATGTGCAATAACAGTTTGAGACCCTAAATTTCAATTGAACAGATGTGCACGGAGAGTTTTGAGATATGGTTAACCTTATTTTTATACAGCAGAATGGACAAAAAGTATTTGAGATGTAGACGACCTTATTCTCAACAAAGACGAGATGTGTGTTAAATAAAACATCTGAGATGTGGATTGCCTCATTTTCCATTAAGCACATTAACACTAAACCCTAAGATTCATAAACCGTTTTAACAGTTGAACAAACAATGTATAAGATAAAACAATGATAGGAAACAAAAGATGAAACTAACCTCATTAGTTCGCTGTCTTCTATGGCGACTCCGAGCAGAAGGAGATGATACAGACACGGCGCCGCCTTCCCTATCCCTTTGCATTTTAAAATCCCAAAAAAAACTTCTCCAACAACTACCGTTCAAAGCAACTAACCCAAATCCAAAACCCCTCAGTAGTCCCCAATATAAGCACGTCTCCTTCCCACTGATCTACAAAAGACCCAATTTTCAGTAAAAGAAGTGAGAAGAATATAAATCTTGAATGTGGCAGTAAAGCCCATCGTTTCTTTGCCACTAAGACAGCATAATAATCCAATGCAAAACCCTCAAACACGCACGATTAAATTCCCTGCAAACTTTCCTTTTCTTAGAAATGTTTCGGCAAAATGCACCGAAAGTAACTGCAGAATCTCTAGTCTTAATTCAAACAAGCTTCTCCTGTGTATGTTTATTCTTTGGAGCTCAAACGGGATTTGAATGGTAAACAAAAATTCGAAAAGAGTCCATTTTTTTGGTATTATTTCTACGCAATATTGGCGCATAGGTATTACATCAGCTCGGCGATGTATCAATGCTGGTCTCCCGCATATATGCGATTCTGTGAATATGCTTTCTTCGTATTACACGTGGATACTATTCTGGCATTTATTTGGCATCTCCCTTCACCAATGAATGAATGATTTTAATGACGTTCTAGAGACCAAGAAGTTTTTGGGTGATTAACCAAAAAAAAAAAAATAGGGTTTTCCGTAGCTATTTTATAAGTTAAGCTAAATAGAAACTAAATGTTATATTGGAATGCAAGATCTCTTCTATTTTCAATATTTGAATATATCAAAATAATAGAGTTAAGAGGGATATGATACTAACCTGTAAAATAAGTTACCTTGTTGTGTGTTAGATTGTAGCAATGGTATGCACCGGCTAGGCAAAGCTATAAGCGAATGGCTTGAAGAAGGGCAGGATCTCGAGTGTTTGTCTCAGTATTGAAGCACTGGGAGTGTATTGGGCCGCCCGGTCTCGTAATTTGGGCATTGTAGACTGCAGGAAAGCTCAGAACTTGAGTTTGGCAGTGTCGCAATATCTTTGTAACACATTCACTCCTATTACCCTAATGTCGCAATAATGTACTCTACATCGTTGTAAATGTCGTATGGAGATCTACTGCAAAACCCTATACAAAGCATCAATTCCTAAAAATAAAAATGCATTTGAATAGGTCTGGACCGACCTCATTTGCCAAACTAGTGGTCTTATGACTAAGCGTTGCACTACATTTTGGACCCAATGTAGTTTTATGTGCGTGTGTGTAATTTTGTGCCTAGGATACCCTAGCGCCAATGACGCAATAAGTAGGGGTCAATAATTAGATGTAAAAATGCAAATAGTGGATGGAATAGAAAGAAGATAACCCTTTCCCCTATGCAAAGTATGTGATGTAGATGTAGATGTAGAAGATGCCCAAATGCAGTCCCTTGCCTTAGTAGATAGTTGCCCTTGATAGTGAGATGTCCACCCATAATGTAGTGAGTATGCTATGTTTATATAGGGATCTCTTGTTCAAATTTTGACACTAGTGACCCGAAACTGCCGACTATGACCTAGGGGAATGCATGAGGTAACCATTAGGACCGACCTCGAATAAATAAATTAAGACCATAAATTACAACAACACAAGCACCTAAAATCACGGACTAGGGCGCCCCAGTACAACCCTAGGCGCCCCGGAATAGACCTAAAGACGACAACTAAGAAAATTATGACACCTAAGACACCCTAAAAGATGCCCAAAACTGGAATGACAAGTGATGACTGAACCAGACAAACAACAATGACACCTGACTAATTGACAACAAGACTAAAGGATGGGTCACTAGTGAATACTTTTATTACGCAAGATCCATATATAAAATAGCATACCCAACGATATAAATGTAATAGTAAGTGCATGATTTTGTGACTACATTTGCCCCCACTTTATGTTGGTGAGCGAAAAGCTCGGTAACATAAAGTAGATAGAGATGCATACCTGAGAAAAAGTCGAAGAAGCCCCGTGCTGTAGAAGAACGTGTAGATGTGTAGTAGAAGTGTGCCGATAGAACTATAAAAGCGTGTTGAACCATGGATCAACGAGTTGATCCATGCAACGTAAAAATGTAAGTGTCGCGATGAAGTGTGGGAAATGAAAATGATGATTAGGATTTTGGATGATTTTGAACACGGTTTAATAACGAATAGGTGGGTAGGGAGTGATCAGTTCTCAACCCGAACGCTTGTATATGGATAGAATGATTGGAGGATTTGGGCGTCCCTACCATGGGAGGAAGAGTGTAGGGAGAAAAGTGTGTCATTCTCCAAGCTTTAACTACATCCTCAAGATCTAGCCATTCTGAGATGGACTCGGATCAAAATGTTGTGATTTTTTGATCCAAATGATTTTGATTAAACAGTTGACCCGTATGGGAGTGATAAAGGAAGGGCACTCTTACCCCCACTACACACGGGTGTCGCCACAATGTGAAGGCTTCCAAGCTATGTCATCCGGAAGCAAACACAATAGGGAATGAGACATCTTCCAAGTTAGGTCATCTAGAAGTGAATGCGATAGAAATAGATAACTTCTAAGTTAGGTCATTAGGAAGCAAACGCGAGATGAAAGAGACATCTTCCAAGTTAGGTCATCTAGAAGCGAACGCGGAATATAGAATAAAATCCCAAGTTAGGTCATCTGAGAAAGAGGTGGTGAATGTAACTCCCAAGTTAGGTCATCGGGAGACCGCTTATAGAATTGAATGATCTAATTTGAACGCGTTGATTTTGATTAGTTGATTAATTGTTTTGATTGATTACTTATGGAGATGTTTTTCGCTAATTGCCCCCAGGTTAGGTCATTAGGGGAAAGTTGCTTAGAAATTGATAAGATGTCACATAAAAAGATTTTTAGTCACTTGTTGCCCCCAAGTTAGGTCATTAGGGGGAATTGATAGGTTATAACATGTGATCGTGTTTGGGAAATGTTAAATGATTATTGCCCCCATATTAGGTCATTAGGGGAGATTGATGGTGAAATGTCATGGTATAAATTGTGATATGTTGAATTCACAATATTGGAACACGTGGTGACATAAGGGGGATTATAAGGGGACCCCAATAATATGCCCCCTTTTCGGTGAAAGAGGGAGTGAGGAACAAGAATGAACTCTAAGCCGAAAGTAACGGAAAGAGGTTAAAATGTGCACGCGGTGGATAGAAGAGTGTGGTGAAGAGATATAATGTGTGTGAAATGTGGATCATACGGTGGTAGGTAAAATTCTGAAAATAATTCCACAAACGAGGTGTAAATCGGAGCAAAAACACTCAAGATATGACCGAAACGGTGTAGCGTGTATTAGTTGCGGTAATAAGCGCAATATAGACCATGGTAAAGGTGGTATTTGAAATGTGATTATAAATAGTAAAGTGAAAAGGTAACATATCACTTCATTTTTCTTTTATGCGAGTGTGAGAGTGTATATAGAGTGAGTAGAGATGCCTCAAGCGAGACCATTACGTCCTAGTTGGTTTGAGAGAGTGGCGACCATTGTGGCGTCACGTATTACTGCAAAATTGATAAGTGTAGTATTTTTGCAAAAATGTAGGGTGTAATAGGCATTTGAGTTGAAATTTTAAAATTTTAGGGTTTTTTATTTTCTCGGCATTTGGGACCTGGACAAGAGTGGCGAGGGCACTAGTAACCCTGGGACTGGGACTAAAGCGCTAGAACTAGGCATTAGTGTCTCTGCTTTGGGGCGCCCTAGTCCAATTTTTTTTTTTTGATGGATAATGTTAGGGCATATGTTGAATAGTGGTATTTGACTATGGGAGGTGTGTTAATGTTGCTTTTGTTATTGTTTGATGTTGTGTAGAGGGATATTCACTCGAGGGAGTTTCGTGGTGGTTGACACTTGAGTACATTACTAGGATTGGGTTTATTAGATGATGATTGGGATGTGATGGGCCATATCGACTTATGATATATAGCATGGATGGGGAATGTGCCCCATAATATGTCCATGTTGATTGCATTGTGTGATAGGTGGTGTGTCGATACTTACACATTTTGGTTGCCTACAAGGGAGATGATTGTGATGTTGGAGGATGTATATCGCATATTAAGATTGTCGAGTTGTTGGGGAGAGGGTATGAGTGATGGTAGTAGTGGATATGGAGCACCATATGTGCTTAACAGACGATATTTTGCAGGGTCTTAGGTACCTACCGAGGCCCATATCAGTTTAGATGCGATATTGCGAGTCGAGGGTTCGCGATTGCAAAAATTCATCGCATGATGGTGGTTGCATCATGTATAGTCGAGGAGGGAGGAGGTGTCAGCATCTTGTATAAGATGCACGATACATGTCGGCGAGATAGAGGAGGACGGGAAGAGATATGCGTGGGCATGGTGTGTTTTGACCCATTTATAAAGGGACTTGTATCGATTTACACATGATGAACATGGTGGGGGTATAGGGGCCACCACACTGCTACATGTATAGGCATATGAGCACATAGTTGTATTTAGACTAATTATACGGGGCCACGAGGAGAATGGGCTCGACCAAAGATATATGCTCGACATTGGGTGGATGTTCGCAGTAGGAAGATGCATACAAATACTTTGAGGCATTAATAGATAAGATGGGGTCATATTCAATGATATGGAGGCCATATCGGGATTATGGGGGATGGCCTAAGGATGCTATAGAGTTGCGATGTATTCAAAGGACCATGTGGCTAGAGGACCGCTTTCCAGGTGTGGCGAAGCTTTTTGGTGGAGAGAGTATCTCGCGCAGTTTTACACAGATGGCAGCAAGATGTGCCCCAGATCCATACATATAGTTACGAGCTATTAGGGTCCCTAGGAGGCGGGTGTTAGGCCGGGGCCTATAACAAATCGATTGATACCACCAGGGCCAGATGTGGTAGACCTAACGATAGCAGTTGTGGATGGAGATGATGTGGGGTGCATGGAGGATTATTGAGCATGGTGGGCAGTGCATCGGTGGGTATTACTATACCCAGTATTTGCGGATGCAATGGAGTTGCCACAAGGAGGAGTGGGTGAGGAAGGTGTCTCGAGATCATGTAGCGGTAGTTTGTGCAGAGAGTAAGTATTTGTGTATGTTTATAGTGTGACTAATGAATTGTGTATGTTGTGTTGTACGTGTTTGACTAACATGGGGTGGTATGTTGTATATGCAAGGAGATGCCTATTGGTCATTGATAGTAGACACATCGATCCACACATTGACGCGGAATGTGCCGAGCAAATGTGCTTGCAGAGGGATACTTAGAGCATGTGGACAATATTGCAAGTGATCACGCCCATTTGTTTGAGTCGGTAGTCATAGTAGTGGCGATATGTACAGTGTTACTTGGAGGGAGGGATGAGGCACGGGAGGAGACTCAACGTGCTTGCCCGAGAGGTAGTAGGTGGTGGTCCCTTTAGCCGAGGATGTTCGCGCGATATGTAGATTTGCAACGCCGATTCTCGAAGCGAGAACATGGAGATTGTTATGTTATGCAAACAAGTGGAGAAGTTTTGAGGTGAGAACATTCGTGTCGCATTGGTGGCGAGGTATCTAGTTCTAGGGCTCTCGTGGTACACGAGAGTGATAGTGATGATGAGGTTTGATAGTGATGATTGTATATGATGTAGGGGGCCTTGCCCCAATTATGAAACATGTTTTTGGATGATGATTGTATGAACGATATATGTATGGACACCTATTTTTTATATATATTAGATCGATGTTGAGATGTTTTGCCATTGTGATGTAATGGATATCATATGGTTGTATGGTTATTGTTCTAGCATGTGTATTGTATTGTATGTGATGAATATAAATTTGTATGATGATGTTAGTAATGGTAGATAAAATATGCATGGTAAATGATGATGTAGATAACTAATGTAATGTGATTGATGAGATGAATAAAATATGTAGCGTGTAGGAAATATAATGGTTATAATAGAATAAATGTGGAAATAGATGAGTGTATCATAATGAATATGTGAAAATGTAATATAATCGTAATATGATAAGGTGATGAAAATAGAGGGGGAGATTAATGATGCCCCCCAGCGTATGAATGAATAGGCTCATGTAATAAGACCCTCAACAGTAAAGGATGAGTCACATAAGCAAAGAGTGCGTCATCGGAAAAAACATTGAGGTGCACTAGATGAATGACAGAGCGCGTGATGAAAGGTTTTAGAACTAATCCCTCAATAGTCGTGTAAGAACTGTAAGAACACAAGTGCATCATCAGGGGGTAAGGTGATAAGAATCACCCACCAAAGACCAAGCATGCGGGTGGGATGGAAACATGTGGAATGGACAGAGTGTGAGTGTGTGAAATAAATGAAATGTCATGTGTAGTGACTACGGGGTAGTAGAGACTAGCGGAAAACCATGAGATGGAGCGGCATGAAGTGGTGGATAATGTGAATGGAATGGATGCAATGAATGTGATGGTGGAAATGATGGATGAGGTGTAGAGTGAACATATGGCGGTGGAGCATGACGAACAACCTAAGTACCTGATGGAGAGGACGTAAGTGGGGGATGCCTACGTTGATGGGGTGAAGGAGATAATGAGTGCTCACGAGAGGTAAAGGAGATGATGCCAGAATCCACTAATTGTTGTATCTTCTCACGTAAGGCAAGGAAATCATTGTCTCTATGGCCAAAGATACGATGCTAATTGCAATAATGTTGGTCACATTGACATTGCAAGTGGTGTGGAGGATGGTGCTGGTTAGAGGATAACCGAATCAACCACTCATTGATTAGTATGCGAAGAACATCATGTGGTCGAGCGCGAGGAGAGAAGGACAAAGGCTCTTATGAAGGAGGTGGAGAGGTGGAAGTAGAAGCTTGCCACGGAAGTGGAGAAGAGTGTAACAGTGGGGAAGAAGAGGGTGGAGCTTGTTGAAAAGGCACCTGAGGCAATGGTTGAGGTGTTTATGGATGCTCAACAAGTGATGAGAGCAGAGGAGCAACAAATGGAAATAGTGGAGAAACATGTGTGGGGTAATGTCATGTAAGGATGAAAGATATTGTTTTAGATCAATAACCTTATAGCACAAGAGAATGAAAGACTCACAAGTGTCGTATTGGAGCCTCTATTTAAGTGGAGGAATAAGGCCATGACAAAAGATGAACTATTTTTCTAAGTCATTCGGTGGAAAATGAGTGGTGTATACAAGAATTGAATCACGAGATATAATCCTTGATAGGTTTAGAGGAGCCTCGATGTAATGTTAGAAGGTGGTCATATGTAACCCTAGGGCCATTGTTAAGAATAAAACGACGAAGGAAAGCATCCTCCATGTCATAAAAAGTACTGATGGACCCAAAGGGTAAGTGGGTGTACCATTAGAGTGCCTCATCGGTAAGACTATAATAGAAGGCCTTAAGCAACAAGCGATCCTTAGAGTAGTCGACCATAAGTGTGCGGTAATGTAGGATATGAGCGTGAGGATCACCGGTACCGTCAAAGCTTGTGAAAGTAGGCATGACAAAATCTTTTGGGAAGGCGGAATTATGAATCTTTTTAGGAATGAGATTTCCATGTAAAGAGTTGTTGTCAATAGAAGCATGATAGGCTCTACTTTCTAAAGTAAGAGAATGAACTTGCGATTGGAGTTGTCCTACAACATGCGCGAGAGAGAGAATATCCTATGAGTGGATGGTAGGAGATGGCAATAATGTATTAAGTGGTTGAAGCTTACCATTATGGGTGATCATGGGAATGTCAAGAGGTGAGATAGTGGAATTAGATGCTAAAGGTGCGGTGGTAGATGTGGATGTAGGGTTGGTAGTAGGACTAGTATCAACACAAACCCTAGTAGGTGTGGTGAACAAGGAGGAAACCTCAATGGGTGAAGATACAAGTAGGGGGTAGAGGATGTGGGAATAGAAGGAGAAGAAGCAACAATGGGGGTGACTTATGTGAAATAACAAATACAACTTCAAGAGAGGATAACAATGGAGCGGGAGAGTCACATGTAGCAAGTATGGAAAGAAGGAGATCCATGACGTTGATAAGTAGAAGGTGGGGTTCCAGAAATAATGTTATGGTCATCATAAGAATCAATAGGATCATCAACGCGATACAAAGGAGAATGCAAGCTCGAAGGAGATGTGTGGGAAAGACTATCGGAAGCAGTATGAAACATAGAGTAAATTGGAGGGAAGTAAGAGGTACACCAAATTGTGAATCAATGCCTAATAAATAATCAATGATAAAGGGATCTAAAACATCGAGTGGCAGATCAAAAGAAGGATAAAAGGATCATGTGCAATCGGATGGCATGATGTGCAACGAGTGAAAGCAACAGGGTCATCAACAAGGCATATGCCTATAAGAGAATCAACAGGTCAAGTGGGACATGTTGTTGGCCTCCCAGAGGGCTTGTTGAGTATCATCGGGTAAGATCATAGAGCACTATATAAAGCCCTAAGCTCGGCTATGGTTGCCTCATCATAGCAGGGTTAACACTAAAATGAGACATGACGAGAAAAAAGAAGAACTACATGACTAACCACTAGGTACAAAAGAGGATCAAAAAGCAAAATGTTTGAAATGTAGGGTTCACCAAAATGATTAACTAAAAAAGGGTTTTCGTAGCTATTTTATAAGTTAATCTAAATAGAAACTAAATGTTATATTGGAATGTAAGACCTATTTTATTTTCAATATTTGAATATATCAAAATAATAGAACTAAGAGGGATATGGCACTAACCTGTAAAATAATTTACCTTGTTGTGTGTTGGATTTAGTAGAGACTAGTATAAATACTAGGTAGACTATAACTAAATGGCTTTAGAAAGGCAGGATCGAGTGTTTGTCTATACCGAGGCGCACAGGAGTGTCTTGGGCGCCCAAGGCGCCCGGTTTGTAATCTGGGTGTTGTAGACTGCATGAAAGCTCAAAACTTGAGTTTGACAGTGTCGCAATATCTTTGTAACACCTTTGCTCTTGTCGCATTGATGTTGCAATAATGTTCTCTATGTCGTTGTAAATGTCATATGGAGATCTACTCGCAAAAAAATAAAAATGCATATGAATAGGTCGAACCGGCCTCAGTTGCCAAACTAGTGGTCTTATGACTAAGTGTTGCACTACATTTCGGACCCAATGTAGTTCTATGTGCGTGTGTGTGTAATTTTGTGCCTAGGATGCCCTAGCGCCAATGACGTGGTAATAGGGGCAATAACTAGATGTAAAAATGCAAATGTTGAATGGAATAGAAAGAATGGAACCCTTTTCCCCCTATGCAGTATGTGATGCAAATGTAGAAGATGCCCAAAAGCAATCCCTTGCCTTAGTACATAGTTGCCCTTGATAGTGAGATGTCCGCCCATAATGTAGTGAGTATGTTATGTTTATACAGGGATCTCTTGTTCAAATTTTGACACTAGTGACCCAAAAGCGCGACCATAACATAGGGGAATGCTGGGGTTACCGTTAGGACCGATCTCGAACAAACAAATTAAGACCACGAATTATGACGACACGGCACCTAAAATCACGAACTGGAGCGCCCTAGTGCAACCCTAAGCGACCTAGAATAAACCTAAAGACGACAATGAGCAAATTACGACACCTTATACACCCTAAAAGATGCCCAAAACTAGAATGACAAGTGACGACTGAACAAGAAAAACAACAATGACGCATGCCTAATCGACAACAAGACTAAGGGATGGGTCACTAGTGAATACTTTTATTACACAAGATCTTTATATAAAATAACATACCCGACGGTATAAATGTAATAGTAAGTGTGTGATTTTGTAATTACAATGGGACCCCAAAGTTCTAGACTATAGAAGAAGAAGAAGATGTTTTAACGTCCACGAAGCTACCGAAGACATTATATGGGACAACACATCTTGCTAAAGATCGATATACAAAGTTGTTCTACAAGTCTACTCAAAGGGAAAAGGGAGTAACATTTGTAAATTTAGAACTTTAATTTATTCTTCTTTTCTCCTTTTCTAGATCCTTGAATTGTTAGATATTGTAAATCTAATTTTATTTATTTTTTAAATTGGTGAAGATTTGTATGTAACTAGATGGAGATCACCTCATCAATGGAATGGAATGGAAGATTTTGATGATGCATACAAGACTAAAAAGTTGATACCAATTATGTCGAGAGGTGTTTTATAATGACACCCTGGGGTGGTGGTGGGTTGTAACATCATGAGTGTGTTTACTTTTAATTCCAATCTTTAATTTGATGTCCATTTGATCCTCATTTAGAAGAATTCTCTTTTAGAATGTTAACCAAAAAAACATAGGGGAGGCTCCAATGTCAAACAAAAAAACATAGAAATTCAAATAAAAAAATGTTGTCCACGCAAAGCTTAGGGTCTGCAGGCCATTCGGCTGACGAGCGCCAGGCGACACGTTCTCTATTACTTCTTCCTCAGTGGAGCTGGATGTTAAGTGTGCTCTGGACTCCAATGTAAAAAACTATACCGTAAGAGCGTTGTATTTGCGAAGCTCCAAGAACGATGGCTTTCAACTACAAATCTCAGTAGCTGGTGTGAAAAATAATGGGACAGTGGATTGTGTATTCGTTTCCTCGCAAATGGCTTTTTCCTTATCTTGTTTTGTAGCGTGACTTAGCAGGTAGAGACGATGCAACACAAAGACTGGTATAGGTTTGAGCTTGGATTGTATTTACGTTTGTTGGCCCCCGAATTTGATCCTGCTTGTGTAGCCAAAGAATCCCACCTGGTTTGGGTGCGCCTATATTTCCTTCCTTCTGAATCTGGAGCCCTAATATTCTCTCCAAGATTTGCAGCCCCTTGATGACACTTTGGCGGCCTTCGCTCGTATCTGTATTTCTGTGGATTCTTCTCAAGGCATCAATACTATCAAGATTTGGGTGCAGCCAGTTGAGTTGGAGAAGATTCATTTTCCTTGCTTTCAGAGAGAATGCAAAGTTCTTACCCACTCGATGAATGAACGGAAATGGGTTCCCAAATCTAACAGCGTTTCTATCCTCGGCACTCCTAGTTGGGTGTCTTCTTCCCTCCCTTCCTCCTCAATCCCTCTTAGCTTGGCTCCCGTGGCCACTCTTTAGTCTTATCCAAACACACTTATTCTTGAAACTAAACAAGTTTCTTTGGATTCCTCTTACCTTGTGAACCATCTTCAAATAGGGATGGAGGACGGTTTCTGAGATTCTCTCGAGTCTCTAGATAGTGGATTACCGAGAATGAGGTAGTTCAACCTGATCTCTTCATTTAGGAAATTGCTTTCCCTTCGGCTTTGCTTGAGACCGATTTTTTTGTTCTGGATGTACCGGCTACTTTGATTTCTCGCACGTTGAGATTGGGAAAGTCTCCCACTTGCGGATTTCGTAATAAACCACGCCCTAAATCTTTTATCGCTAAGGCCAATGATGAAGTGGTCGTTGGACCCTAGAAGGAGATCAGAAGATAATTTCATCCCCAGAGTGGGGAGATGTCTCTTCCCCCTCGTCCTCATGAAAATCTTTCCCTGGAATGGTAGGGGCTCCAATGCCCCTAACAAACAATGCCTTATCACGCGTTGTGCATTGGAACAAGAAGGCAATATTCTTCTCCTGCAAGAGACAAAAATGTCAAGTTTTGATATTTCCACTCAATGGTTTAAAGATTGGAAAGGGTGGAATAGAATCTTTTCGACACGGTTGACACTACGGGGTCTCGAGTATTTTATGGAAAACTAGTCATGTTGATGTCACTTTCCTATCTAAGGGTAGTCTTGGATCGGTGTAAGGTCCGGGGTTTTCATTTTGATGTCGGTTTTCTTTTATGCAATGTTTACAGTGCTAACAATGTTATGGATAAACGTCTTTTATGGGATTCTCTCTCTCTCTCTCTTCGGACATTTCCTCCTTCCTTGAGGAGTTGTTTTTTTAGTGGAGACTTCAACGCCATTCTCTCATCGAGAGAGAAATCGGCGGTATGGTGAGGCAACCGCAATCTTTTAATGATTTTGGGCCTTTGTGAAAAAATCGACTTTGGTCGATATTGAGCCCAGTCTCGGGTGGTACACTGGACTAATAGACATTTTGGTTTCAAAGCAATATTGTTGAAAGGTTCGACAAATTTCTTAGCAATGAGGAATGGTTGCAAAGAAATGCATTATACGGTCGATTTAGTTCTCCCCTTTTCGGTTCGGATCATTTTCCTATTGTCCTTGAGATTTCATTCAACTTGGCTCCAATACGCTCCCCATTCAATTTCGAAATTATGTGGTGAGAGACATCAATCTTAAAAGGTTGATCAAAGATTGGTGGAATTCCTTCCACTGTGTAGGTATTGATATGTTTGTCTTTGTGCGATAAGCTTTCTCTTCTCAAAGACAAATTGCGTGCATGGAATATCTCTCATTTTAAAAACATCTTCTCGAGAAAAAGCTTGTTTTGAAGTCAATATTAAATCTCTTAATCTCTCTTTCTCCACTTCTAGTATGGGGCTTAATGAATTTCTTCTTGAAAAATCCCTTCTTGCCGAGTTAGGTGAGCTTCTTCTTCACAAATAGATCTTTTGGAAACAGAGGTCTCATGAATCTTAGTTGTGTGATGGTGACAACGCCTCTAAATTTTCCATGCCTCGGTCAAAGCGAAGCACATTTCCAAATATATTTCATAGATTAATAACGGTGAGGGTATTGTTCTTTCCAAGCAAGTGGATATCAAAGCCGAAGCGATTTCCTTCTTTTCTTCCTTCTTTGGGTGGCGAGGACTCTTCCTCTCTTTTTAGTCATAACTTTCTTCTATCCCTCTACCCCCATTCTTGATGTCGATTCTAACAAAAATTGATATCTCCTTTCTCTCTTGAAGAAATTCACAAGGTGGTATTCTCCATGGAGCTATCAGACAAGACACCCAAACCTATTGGGTTTCTAGAGGCTTTCTTTCAAAACTTCGGGACATCGTCGGCATAGATGTTTGGGCTGTGGTGGAAGAATTTCATCATTCGAAGAAGGTTTTGGGGAGCTTAATCATACTTTCATTTATCTCCTTCCCAAAAAGGATCAATCGTCCTCTTTTGGACGAATTTTGTCCTATCTCTTTATGAAACACGACTTACAAGATCATCTCCATGACTATTGCTCTTCGCATTAAGCCTTTGTTTGATTCCCTCATTGCAAATAGAGAGCAATTTCATACTAGGTTAAAATATTTTCGACGAAGTCATGCTTGCTCATGAACTTGTTCATTTCCTCTAATTATCTAAAGTAGTCCTGGGATGGTTATTAAGCTTGATTACAACAAAGCTTATGACCGTATTAACTAGAGATTCATCTGTCTTTCTCTTCAAAATATGGGCTTCCATTTAGACTTGTGTGAATGGATCTTCAATTGTATCTCTTCCCCCATATATTTCGTGCTTGTTAATGGCTCGGTTGAAGGCTTATTTTCCAAAGAATTGCGGCGTTGTCAAGGTGATCGCTCTCTTCTTTCATGTTTATTCTTGTGGCCGAAGCTCTTGGCAGAGCTATTTAGAATGCTCGTGTGTTGGGGCACATTCGTGGTTTGATGAATGTTGAAGGGGCGCCTCTGTTTCTCTCATCAACCAGTTCGCCAATGATACCTTTCTCTTTGGTGCCTCTAGCTTGGAGGAATATCGGTCTTTCTAATCTTGCCTTTCATGTTATGTAGAAGCTTCCGATCGTCGGGTGATCAATTTCCATAAATTTTTCATTTTTTCTTTAATACTTCTTTGTGTGTGTAGTGTCGATTCGAGCTCTTTTAGGATTTGAATTGGGTTCTTTGCCCCACAAGTATTTAGGGATTCCCTTGTTCGCGGGTCAAGGTCATTCTTCTCTTTGGGATGGCCTCATCTCCTCCTTCTCGAAGCATTTGTAGTCTTGGAAAGGAAAGTGGTTATCTCTTACAAGCCGCATCACTCTCATTCATTCGAGTCCTCGTGCTCTTCCTATTTTTATGCTTTTCGTTATGTGCATCCCTAGAATTGTTCTATTCAAGATCGAGAAGCTTCTTCGATCATTCTTATGGCAGGGTACTTTTGATGTTAAAAAATTTCATCTAGTCAAATGGGAGACCATTAAATCCCCGAAAATGACGCGGTGGCGCAGACGTTCTTGATTTGGGTCTGCAAAACATCACGTTGGGGAGTATCATCGAAAATTCCGGCACTCTCCTTAATCAATGCCTTATCAAGAAATACCTTGGTAAGCGGATGTCCCATTCTATTCTTTTGGTGGTTTCTCTCCCCAAAGGGTCTCTGACGTACCAAAATTGTAGGGTCTTGCTGACCGCCAGGAACAACGTGACACATGCCCCAATGATGATACAGGTCTCCTCGCAAGGTGTTCGGGATCCGGAAAAGCTCTCCAAGTATGCGTTATCATCCCGCATGCCCCGCTTAGCCCCTGCGTGCTTTGTTTTCTCTTTTCCCCTCTTTTCTTTGCCTTTTGCTCTTTGATTTGAAACCGTCGCCTGCGGCGGCGGTCTCAGGACTGCCGCCACTGGATAGGCGGCGGTCCTTTACGCGTTTTCCAGAATGCTCTTTTAACACGACTCACGTAAAATTCAACGTTTTACCAGCTTTTTTCACCGCCTTGGGCTTGCATTAATGATTCGGTTCCCTAGAATAGTGTTTTGCCATTGTTTATAGTTTAAGAGTTCAATTTGGTTTTTACATTGGGTAAATGTAAATGCTATAAATACTTGGCTTGAGCTCAAGCAAATGGCCCCTCAAATTTGCCTCTCGAATTTCTCATTCTGCAATAGATTAGTCTTTCATTTTGCTTAGAATTCTTAGTTTCATTCATTGCATGCTTAGTTAGTGTTGTTTTCTTTGTTAGGAAGCCACATATCCATCTTGTGCAAGTGTTGTTGATATTTCATCCAATCCATTGGAGTAGAATAGGTTGTTTTTAGTAGGAAGCCATTAACGTTGCAAGTTTTGTTCTTCAAACAGGATAGTGTCGGAGTTCTGGACATTTTATGTTGCATGACTTTTAATAGATCCCGCTAGAAATTGCATAAGCCAAGCTCGTACTCTTGCGTTATCTCTCTCCTACTCGCATTGTATTCTTGGATCTTGTATCCTAAGTTGCCTTTGTTCCAAAATCTACTGCTGATGCTAGCATTACACGCTTTTCGAGGATCCACGTGAACGCCGAAGGAAAGAGGAGATCACCTTGAGGGGACAAGATCACACACACCATTGGATTCACCACTGCTGCAAAATCCGGTTCTAGCTTTCAAAGTTCTAGTTAGAAGCATATCAAATAGAGTAGCCATCACTTTATTTGATCAATTGTACTTTCGATATTACTAGGGAAGTTGTGGGGATTGATAGTTTCGAGAGACTATGATTCATTCCTCACTTCGAGGTAGGATCGAGAATCTTTCAAATAGATTAGATTAGTTATTTCTTTGTTTAGAATAGATTCACAACCGCATTGTGCAAGAAGCTATACTCGGTTACTTTGTTTGTTTTAAATTCGTCATTAGATTAATAGTCAATTTCTAGATATATTAAAATAGTGCTCCTTCAATTTCATCTATAAATTCATCAGAAAAACACAAAAATATAGAAGTTATATATATTGTAGATGTACTTCACATAGTTAATTTTACTTTCTTTGCATTTAGTTTATATTATTGCCTTTATATGACAATAACGGGACCTAGAGATCCCAGAGAATACGTATTTGAGCCAATAAGGCCCCAACCCAATCTCGTCACAATAATAACTGATATTGATCAGAGTCTTAGGATCCAAGTCTTCCGAACAACGACAAACTTACAACAGATCAACTCACAGTTGAGCGGGTTGAATATAGAGGACGACCAAGCACATACGTTTTGGTCAAGTCAGCCAAACTACAGATTACCATAGATAACTATTCACATGACTGTAGAAGGGCTTG
Organism: Taxus wallichiana var. yunnanensis; assembly: GCA_018340775.1. Taxonomy (NCBI): domain Eukaryota; kingdom Viridiplantae; phylum Streptophyta; class Pinopsida; order Cupressales; family Taxaceae; genus Taxus; species Taxus wallichiana. The sequence continues at coordinate 766,506,810 of CM031239.1, read as the reverse complement.
AAAGAGAGCAAACGTTTGGTTGTGATCCTTTGGTCCCACAACCAGACGCAGGAGATACTCTCACAGACATAGATACTAGTTTAAGAATTCAGGTTGCAAGAACACCCGTGAGATACTCTGAGAAGATTGCACAACTATTAATTCTAAATATAGAGGCCGAGAAGGCATATGACTATTGGATACTAGGGATTAGGGGCTAAATTCACATATGACCATAGCAGGTCCACAACAACCACGAACCTATGGTTGTGACCCACAAATCCACAACCCAACGAGCCCATAGGTCAATCTCGACATTGACAGCGGCCTACGTACATTAGTATTCGAGATCTACTCCGCTTCCACTTGTCATCATCGAAAGCGCTTATCCTTATTGGACATAGCAGAAACTAACGAAGCTAAGGAGTTCTGGACTAGACCAGAGAATCACCCATAGAGTCAATAATATTTACCATCTACCTTATGACCTTATCTGGGGACATACATGAAACTATCCCAAGTCATTTTCCATGTATTCCACAACCCATAGACCAAATCACGCCAGAGCTCGATATTGATTGGAGCCTTTGAGCAGTCATCCTTGTTGATCGATCTATCACACCAGTTCAGGTTAGGAGGGCCTTCTTTGCCTTAGATTCACAATTTCCACTAGTGCGCGTTGAAGACATCAGATTGCCTAACTAGTTTGTCTGCATCCCACGCATATTCAATCCCCACCGGCTGTCTCGGCACGACCTCGGGAGGTCGGGTGTGAGGAAAAGTTACTTGTAGATTCCCATGCTCGCTTATCACTTTTCCATCGTATGAGTCTCATATGTGGAACTTTTTATCGTCTTGGCGTTCGATCTTTGATAATCGTGTTTCTGGGTCATTCACAATGACTCTCTTGCTGATTTCTAGGGGACTCTTGGAATGATCACCCTCCCTTAGCTAACGTTCCAGGCCTCCAAGTTGTTAGGGATTTTATTGAACTCTTATGGGGCTCCAAAGTTTGTGATTATGGTTCTAAGGTCGGTGACGGCACCCCTATCCCGATTTGCAAGGATCTCATTATCCGGGATTTCTAACGAATAAAGTTCTATGTTTTCTTCTATATTAGATATTCTTCGTGTCGCTTGCCTTATAGAAGAATATCAAATCATCTGGATAGATTCTAAAATTGGTAATTTCTTTGTTTATTTTGGTTATCAATTGTTTTCTCGTGGTTCTCTTCTTCACCCTACCTTGACGGATTGCTGGAATTTTGCTTGTCTTCCGAAAGTTGATGCCTTCTCTTGGTTTGGCTTTTAAGGGGAAAATATTGTTGTAGTTTCCTAAAAAAATGGGGGCTTTTCGGTCCTACTCTCCATGTGATGTGCTTCTAAGTGGAAGATGATATCAACCATCTACTCTTACATTGTCCCTTTGCTTCTCAATGTTGGTACTATCTCTACGATAAGCTTCACTTGCCTAGGCCCTTGGTGCCACTCTGGTCTCCATTATCTCCTCTTGGTCAAAGCTTGACTACAACTTTATTCTTGGATCGATTTGGCTCGTGGTCCCATTCTTCTTCTCTCGGCATATCGGTGGGAACGCAACCTTTACCTTTTTCGTGATGAATCCTCTTTTATGTCCAACTTTCTCTCCAAACTAGAGGTGGATATTTCGAAACCATCATCTCACACTACAAAGACCTAGCCAACTTCTCCAGTAGGGATGTGGAGATCTGTCATGTCGGCCTCTTATTCAAATGCCTTCCCTTGAGTCTATTTTATCTAAATGCATCTCTAAGATTTCTAAATTATTACAACTTAGGAAGACTCGTTGGTATCCACCTCCCGAGTTCTCAGTAAACTTAATTTCAACAGCTTCTTCCAAAGGGAATCTTGGTCTTTCAGGGGCGAGGTGTATTCTTCATGACAAGATGGGTTTTCTTATCAAAGCAGGTTCTTTCCGGCTACCCCCTAGTTCTAGTAATGCAATTGAAGCTCAGGCTCTTCTGCATGGCATTAAAATTGCCCTGGATTATGGTTGCTCCAAGCTCTGTATCAAAGGGGATTCTCAAATCATCATTCTTGTCATTTGCAAGGGCAAAGCTTTGGCTTGGTCACTTAATATCTTTATCAATCAGATTAATCATTGGCTTTCTTTCTTTGAGGATTGGTCCATTCACCATGTATTTTGCAAGAACAACCAAGCCACAGACATCCTTGCCAATTATGGGGTTATTCAAAATGAGGAGGTTATCATTCTAAATCATGTTGAGGCATGGGAGTCTCTAGATGTCACCATTCATCATGATCGTGAAGGCTTCCCCTCACACATGCCAAGGTGTTATTAATTTGGGGACATTCTCGGTCACTTTCATTCATGTCATCTTCATCCCCTTTTGTTTCCCTCCTTCTCTTCCTTTATGATGTCTCCCCTTTTCCCTCTCATTCCTATGCGTGGGAAGAAACTTGAAATGGCCTTCTTTTCCTCGATGTTTATTACTCATTTGCACCATGTCTTCTACATTGGCTTAGATTCGGTTCGAGGATGCGTGAGAAAGTTTTGGGTGTCGATTATCTTTAGAGCTTCGGGAGGGCTCTAGTCAATTATGAGATTGTTGGTGTTTTTGCGTTCAATTCCCTCTTGTTGTGCACCAACAAATATATTGCAGTGAAGGTAGTGACACATTTAATTTACCCTTATTATAGCGTGGGTCCAGTTGAAGCAATGGCATATGTTTTTCTTCCTTCTCTCTTTTCGCAATTGGCCCTTCTCCGTCCCCCCGTGTGTGGACCGTAAAATTTGTGAATATTTGGAGCAAAAAAATTGTGTTCTTCTTCAATTCGTGGAATCCATCCACCGCATTTTCCACTCACATGGGGCATCTGTCTCCAGGGTTCCATCTCTGAATTTATCTTCTCTCGCAGCCCATGTCTCGCCTCCTCATAAGTACATGGTGGCTTTGGAGGCTTCTGCTGGTTCGTCCTTCACCTCCCTCGAAAAGATGGTGACACTTGACTCGATAGACCGGTTTCGGGGATGCATGACAGTGGTTTCTACTCAAGTGAAACAAGATTAAGAGATTCATGTAATCTCTGATTGACATCCTTAGTTTGTGTCTCCTTTTTCCTTTTTGATTTTACAGGTTTGTTTCTCAAGCTTTCGTTCGTCCTTTTCATGTTTTCAGTCCCATGTTCTTCGGTACTAATTTTTGTTGGATGCTCCTAAATGCTATTATCTTTAGTGTATTGTAGGCGGAATCCCACTAACCCTATGGGTCATACCTCAGTCAAAAGAGTTTAACTATCTAAAAATATATTTGTTGATATCTTGTAATCATGGCTAACATTATCTGTTGCTTGTAAGATCGTGTCTTTGTTAGATGACCCTTCCAGGAGCAACTTACGAACCTGACACTATTTTTGACCTACCTATTTTGTATCAACCATTCGTGTGGGAACAATCGATATCGAGTACGAGTTAAGCATATGCGTAATCGTCCTCACACCTAACCTAGACGACATCACTGAGTAGTTAGACAATCTCCTTGAACAAAGTGACGAGGCCAACCTCTACTAGGACAATGTTTTCAACCCTCCCAACCTATCATCGAGGACGTTGATTGATTCCTAGTATCAATACATTTCACATCCAAATTTTGTTACTCATATCATCTAATATTATTGGTATTTATAGACACAAAATCATGCTCATATTACTACTTTACTATGTCATCAAGTATGTTGTTATATACATAGATCTAAAGCGAGAAAAGTATTCACTGATGACACAATCCCTTGTCCATCCACTTGTTTTCATTGGCTTCTATTGTATTGTTTTCCCACATCTGTCACTTCCACACTTATTTTTGGTCAGGTCACATGGATCCATGTTTGCCAATCTCTTCACATCTTTCGTCATTTATCCCAGGGACCAACGCCCATTCTAGACACTAACACCGTGTGCTTCGTCCATTCGGTAGCTCTGTCCTCATTGTTCTTGTTTACATTTTTGACATTTTTGGTCAAATTTTTGGTTTTCTTATCATTATCATGAGGTCTTAGTTGACATTTTATGTCGTTAGTGTTGAAATTTGAACAAGAGATCCATATATATACACAACATATATACTATTAGAGGGCATACAATTCTTAAGGGGCAATCATATCTACATACTATCAAAGGGATTGTATTTTGGGCTACTTAACTTTGCATACGCGCATAGGAAGGGGAAGTTATTAATTCCATCTCACACATTTGCATTCTATCTAGCCATATCTTGTTATCTTGGCATCATTGACATGAGGGAAACCTAGGGACATTATTGCACACACAAACACATAAAACTACATGGAGTCCGGAATGTAGTGCAATGCTAAGTCATAAACTCACCCATTGAGTGACCGTGAGGTCGATCGACTTCACATATTACATTTTCATTCTAATTTGACGTGTTTGTGAGCTTGTGCGGGTAGTCGGGGTTTGTGTTACGGGTTATAGGTACCCTCGGCGATCCAACTATGAATACCAGGTGATCAACAGGAAGTGATAGCGAAACCCTAGTGGCGCAGAAAAACCAAAGTTATGAGTACATATGTAGTTATCGGCACCCAAAAGAGGTTCCGACACCTCGCCTTAGCCTAGGCACCCGTGTCCAGCTCTCTCACCGTGCATTTCAGAATTAATAGCAAGCATTTGCAACACTCTTCCCACCTATTCATCAGTTGTCGATTCATATATGTTCCAAGATAAGCGTAAATCAAATAAGTCTTTTATAACACCTATTTGCTTGTAATATTATATCATTAGAGTGCTTAGAATTTGTATTTCATTATATCTTATCATATTAGTGACTCTGAAATTAGATTTAATTTAGTTTTTATTAAATCATTTGGTGAACCCCATCCTTAGTCAAACTCCTTGCCCTAGGATCCCCAAAACCCTCATGGCTAAAAATAGATCTTCCTTCCCTAGGCAAGTTATGCATCATGTTAGTGTGAATCCTATCCTTGATGATGTTGTTGAGGCTGAACTTAGTACCCTTTATTGTAATGCTCAATTTGATAACGAAGTCCGAAAATAACTTCTTGCTCACCAAGGCACCATTCCTCTTGGCACTGATAACCATGATATTTGTATGCTCTCTCATGACTAAAGTTATGTTGCATGTTCTCCCTCATCTTCCATGGTCACCCATGTTGTTGTAGTTTCTTCTCCTCCTATTGTCACACATGATAATATTATTATAGATACTTTGTTCGGTGACATGTATAATTCTATAGATGGAAATAAATCTATTTCTCAGGATACGAATGTACATGTGCATATGATGTTGTTTCCAATAATTGTCAATATGAATGTAAAGTTATATATCATACTTATTCCATTTATGAAAATATTTCCAATGATATATCTCATGTTAGTTCTCTTACTACTTCTTTATATGATGATGATAGTCTTGAAGAACTACTTGTTTGCGAAATTTTAGTTGATAGTGATGTGGATTATACTTCTGACCATGAACATGCTAGTGAGGATGTTACTTCTCTTAAGACGGTTGAATGTGAATTTTCTACCCCTCCTTCTTCTACTTCTAAGGTTGTTTCCAATGTCATTCATGATGATTCCACCCCTTCCACTAGTACCCCTCTTATTGTGACTCTTGAGTCTCCATCTAGCATTCCTATAGAGCCTCCATGTTCTTCACCTCCTTCCCCACCTCCTTCTCCTCCTTCCACATCCACTCCTCCTTCGCAAGTCCCCATGATCACTCATAATGGCAAGCTTCAACCCCTCAATGTCCCTCTCACTTCTTCTACAATTCTTGCACATGATATCTTATCACTCATGCATGTTGTTGGCAATTTGAAATCTCAGGTTCATGCTCTCACTCTTGAAAGCAAATCTTACTATGCATCCATTGACAATAATTCTCTCCATGGAAACCCTATCCCTAAGAAAAATCACAATTCAAATTTTCCTAAGGATTTTATCATGCCCACCTTTTCATGTTTTAATGGTACCAGCAATCCTTATTTGCATCTTAAGCATTATCATTTAGCTATGGCCTCTTATTCTAATGTTCGATTGTTACTAAAAGCTTTTTCGTAGTAGTTTTGTTGATGATGTTCTTCAATGGTATACTCGGTTTCCTTATGGATCTATTAGTACATATTCTGACATGGAGGATGATTTTCTTAGATGGTTTATAGTTAACAATGGTCCTAGAGTTACACATGATCGCTTGCCTACTTTGCATCAAGGAAAACATAGCCAATTTTAGATTACATTTTACATTTCAATTTTTGCATGCATCAGTTGTTATTTCAACCCATTGATCTAGAAAATCAATTTATCTTTTGTCGTGGTTTGATTCCTGCATTAAAAGAAAAGTTACAATATGATACATGTGAATATTTTACTCTTTTGTGCTATAAAGTCATTGATCTAGAACAAGATTTAATTGTTGCACATGTTATAAAACCCCTTTCTATGACTTCTACTACTTCCACCACATAAGCGTTCTCCATCTCCTCCACCATGTCGGTCTTCACCTAGTTCTTCTCCATCTCATACTCATGAGCCATTGCATTTCTCACATACTGCTAAGTCTCATGATGTTTTGTGTGCTCTACTAGACAAGATCTTAATTCATTTACCTTCTAATCAACATCACCATCCTCATTGTTTGCATGGTTAGCGCGATCACCTTTATTGTAATCTCCACCGCATCAATGGCCATCGGGACAATGACTATTGAGCTCTACATGATAAATTACAACAATTAGAAGACAAAGGTGTCATTTTATTTGGCGCTTGCTCTTGTGAGTGGTATCTTTCTCCCATTCCACATAAGCGTGCTTCCACAATTATTCACTTGTCTCCTCCACCCGCTCCAAAGATCATTATCCATCCACGCCCTCCATCTAGATCAACCATTACTACATCATATCACCCTCCTCACAAGTGCTATTACTTCCCATTGGCTTACTAAGCCATCAAAATCTATGCTCCATGCCACCACTAGATCCCATCATTGGCACCATTTCATCTGATATTTAGTTTGGCTCTCACACCCATGTTGTTACCGCTTCACATGCTTCCACCATCCCTCATAGGCCTCTCCATATGTGGTAGGTGATTTTCATATGATCACCTCATTCTTCGATGACACACTCGTTTTCTTAAGGTTCTTACATGACTGCCATCGAGGGATTTGTTACAAAATGAACCTCCCTCATTCACTCTTCACGCTTTGCACTTCGTGATCTATCTTTCTAGCATACACTCTCAAACCAATTCTCGATGACACACTCTCTTTTCTATTGTTCATTATTGATTATCGAGGATCTTATATAAATGAACCTCGTTTTCCTACACAAATGCTAGTGGGCATCGCTCTTCACCCTCCCGCTCTTCTCATCTTAATTTACATGCTATTACATGCATAATTCTATATCTCATTATACACCTATCTCACCATTATTCTAATCTCTTATACTACCTACTTCACATTACCATTTATAATACTTTATCACATTACATCATATACATACATTCTTATCGTGATATCATTATACTACTCATTCACATACAAACCATCTTCAATTTACTACTTACCTATTATTTTCACATCATCATATGTTTCAAATATTCAACAATTAAGACAATTATACAATATCCACCAAAGCAAAAGTACAAATGACAAACATCACATCATATACCAATGCAAGTGTACAACACATATGAGATCCAATACATATCTATATCTATATCTCGTCAAACATCGTAGTTACAAAAATTAAATCATTGGGGTCAAGCCCCCATGCATCACTACATACATATACATTATACATCATCCTCACTATCACTATATCCAATCACGGGAGCTCTAGAACTAGATGTTTCACCACTCAATCTATGTCGATGGTCAAGGCATTTATATCTCTCTACATATCTCCTTAGTATTGCCACCTTGACCGACTACTTTGTGTATCAACCTTGTAACTTCACATATTTCGTAAATAAATCCTGAGCTATGGATCCTCCTCCTATGGATTGCCTATCTTGCTTCATCTCCACACGAGCCTCTTTACGCTCGCTTAGTAGCACAAGATACATGAGGTTGCTGCTATAACCACTAGCTCAAACAAATGGGCATGCTCAACCGCAATCGCATCCACTTGCTCTAGCATACTGCCTCCCACAAGCACATTCGGAGGCACATTTTGTGTCATCATGTGTATCGATGAAACAACAATCAATGACCAATACACATCACCTTGTTGTTATGCAAATGTGCAACATGAAAATTCCTAATTTTCAAACATGACAACATACCCCAGTGTCAAAATTTTGATTATATACCTTCAGGGACACTCTCTCAGGTTAATTAATCCCCTATGTTGGGCCTATCATATCCTTCCAATTAGTCCTTTTTGTTGTGTCAACCTTTTCCATAGGTGATTTAGGAAAATAAATTCATTCAAGCGCTTTCGAGACAATATCTTTAGGCAAGCTTTTCAAGAGACTTAGGAATGGCTATTTTTAGATGTTCGAAGGTAGATGCACATCCTTAAAAGTGGATTTGAAGGCAAAAATTCATCGATAAGTGGTATTAAGGAGCTAGGAACATTGTGCAACTCATTTTGGAAGATTTTTGAAAGTTTAAGAGGTTTAGGGACAAGTTCAGAGAAAGTGGGTTTTTGGAGGTGGAGGACCTTGCAATTAAAGCAGGTCTATGAGCTTCGGGAAGTGATTCTGGGAGCTTTAGGATGATTTGGAGGTAAAAAAAATAGTTTTCTAAGTGATGGTGGTCTTAGGTTATTCAAAAGACATACACATTTCTTCCCATAATTTGTTTCCTACATGCACAACCTGCGATCCTGAGGAAAAAAAAGGTTATTTTTGAGGTATTTTCAAGCGAGAATAAAGACACGAGAAGCATCCCATCCTTATCAAAATGATATTTACAGTCAAAATCATATAAATAAGTTCTTGAAAATACCTCTAGATGCTCAAGATATGTCTTTGTCAAGTTGCTCTCCAAGGTACGCTCTCGAGACTTAGTCATTTTTTGGGTGGACATGTCACTCCCAAGTTGAAGCACAATTTTTTGCAACAAATGTCACATACCCTTGGGAAAAAATTTTCTCCCAACTCCATTTGAGACCCCTATACCATCATATGACCTCGGCGAATCTCAAACATGAAATTTTAGCCCCTTCGCACTCATTCTCGGCTCTTCGTTGTTGTGCAATCGATTCCCCCACTTGTCCTCACTAGAGAGGGAACATTTTCTTACACCTTCTATCCCATCCCCTTAGGATAGTTGGGACACAAAAATTTGCCCTATGCCCAAATTCCCTTGGTTCCTCAAATGACCCCAAAAGGTGATTTGCATGCCATTTTCAGCCCCCTCTCCTCCTCTGCCTCCGCAAATCAACATCCGCCACTTGTCATCACCAGGGTGAGGGTGCATTTTCTTGAAATTTGTGTCCTATACCCTTGGGTCAGATGGGACACAAAAAGCACCCAATCCTAGCCCTTGTTCTGGTCCTCCATGTGACCCAATGTCAGCCCTCGGGTGCTTATTGTTCATTCTCTCTCTCTCTCCTCCAGCCGACCAATCTCCTCCACCACTTGTCAACCCGAGGTTGAGGATTTTTTTTGGTGAAAAATATGTCCCATTCCATTAGGATAGTTGGGACATAAAATTTCACCCAAGCCCAAGAGGATTCAAAATCCATATTTCATAAAAATCGAACTATCGTGTTTCTCCTTGTGCGTGCGAGAAAAATCATTCGAAGAAGAACTATAAAAAGACATTGCCCTTCTCTATTTCCCATTGTTGCTTCATTCCTCCATGTTCATTGCTGAAAACACCATGAAACCTAAAAATTCTATAGACACCATGCGCAATTTTTCTAGAATGACTTCATAACCAAAATCATGAAAAACTCATATCTCATAATCCGGTGCATGGATCGAAGTGAATTTTTTTGTAAACTTCTCCATTTTAGAGGCCTTCAAGAAGTAAGTCACGACATATCAAAATATTCCTTGGATATTTAATGGAAAAAAAACCCCATTTTCTACCCCAAATTTCATTCCTTTGATTTCTCATCACTCGGGGGATGAGATCAAACTAAAAATGTGAACACAGAGTCCAAAAGAAAAACCTATCCTAATGAAGTTGGTTTCATAAAAATCCAAGGTGGGAAATAACATTGTCAAAATATCGGTGAATCTATTAATGTATGTCATGATGGCTTCGTGTCTGAAACTCTCACCAAGAAAAAATTCATTTTTATTTCTAAGCATTTTGGTGGGTGAAACATAGTGAAATTTGGAGCACGAGATCGCGACGAAGAGCTGAATCCAAAAATATTGCTTCTCATCGCAAACTTAGGCCATTTTTATCACTTACTAAAAATAACATATTTTATGCTCCTCCACATGATAAAAATAGTAAGTTCCCTAAATTGAAAGTATGGATCACCCAGAACAATAAGAAAAGATACAAAATGAAAGACATGGCAAAAGTGGCAATTTTCCCAAAATAACAGGTTCGGAAAAAGAAACCCGCTAAAAATAGAAAGTTGCTAAAGTAGTAATACATCATCAACAAAAGAGGATGGAATGTGCTAGAAGGTTCAAGGTCATATTTAAGCAAAATAGGTGATATGTCCAAAAATAGCAGGTCCGGTCCTACCTGCTAAAAATAGAAAGTCTCTATTTTTGGGGTGAAAAAGTACATAGATGGCTTCATCTTCACTCATATTTCCACTTTTTGAACTCTTCACATGATTACAAGATGATCTCATAGCTCAAATAGATAAATGAATCCTCCATATGGGTCTTGGAAACATCTTCTTGGTCCCAGTTGTGCCCGAGAACATGGTGAAGCATAATAAAGGAATGTCCAGACCACCAAGCAACTAGAAAAGATTCAAAGAGTGTCAAGGAATCCATTGATTCATTAGAGTAAGTCATCATGCTTATCATATGGGCTTGAAAACATCATCACCTCATCAAGATGAGATGAGTTGGTTGAAGTGATAAGATTGAGTTTGAGCTGAGTTGATCCGGTGAGTTGGGTGAGTTGGGTGAGATGGTTGGCTAGTTGGGTGGATTAAAGTAAGTTGAGTTGGGATGAAAATAGTGAGTTTGAATTGGGTTGGTTGCAGTGGTGAGATATGTCATGAACTCATCCTTTTTCATGAAGATGCCTATGCTAGTTAACTAGGTCAAACAAGCTGGGTGAGCTAGTTGAATTACAATGAATGATTTGGTAAACTAAAAAAGTTTTAACAAGCTTGATGAGCTGATTGGAGTGAGCTCAGTAAGCTCATGAGCCCAGTGAGCTAAAGGAGTTGATCAATCAAGCATCGAGGGAATCATCATGAGCAATGTTGCGGTCATCTTGAGCTCACATCGGGGGATCTCTCTAAGTATGTTTTTAAACACTCATTTGACAACCCAAGGTTTTTGTGCATCATGAAAAAGGAGGAGATTGTGTGATCAGTTCATCATCAAAAGGAACTTCTTCATAATATGTGACAACCTCCCCTTCTTCTCTCTTTCTCCCTCTTCCTTCTCTCCCATTTATAATTCTTCGTTGGGCATAATCATTGTATTTTGTCTCATTCACTTAAGTGAATATAAAGTTATATTGTAAAAGTCCCTTTAATTTATAAAAAGGAACTTATTTCTCACTTCCTATGAAGGTGAAAAGTCACGAGTTGAATGAGACCATGAAGAGTCATGTGGGGGGTAGGTGAAGAGTCAATTCACATTGCTATAAATTGGGATGACTTCTCCATTCCAAAGGATCCTGAAAATTTAGTTCTTTGTAGCAATAGTGGATTGTGATTTGTTGTTGAACTTTGTATCATCAATGCACATGAAATAAAAGCTACATTTCTTCCATTTTCATTTTCTTGTATTCCTCTACTTCTCTCTCTTATGCACTTTGCAAGAATAGTGATCCCAAAAGATTTTTGTATATTTTGATAGATTGAAACCAATAACTTTGTGTCTAAGGTTTTTTTCATCTCACTAGATAACTTCATTGTTGCTTTCCTCTATATTAAATGTTGAACTACTCCGATTATTGGGTGTGAAATCTATAATTGACCTACTCACGATCAGTAACCTTCCTTTTAAGATTTCTCTTCTTTCCCCCTCATCACTTTGATTTCCTCCCTTGTACTTCGTACAAACACTTTGTCACATGTTCAATGGAGCATCCCTATGTGATACTCGACCTATTTGGCCAACCCATAATAAATAGTTTAGGATTAGATTAGTCACATTCAATAATGGGAAATGCACCATTCAATGCAGAGGGGCATAGCCTCGTGAACGTTGGTGGAGACACCTAATTTTCCAAACTGACAAATTTTCTCACCAACAATTTTTGACAACTCCACTGGGGAGATATTTTCCCAAGTGCATCCAAAAATGATCTTTTCCCAAAAATACAAAAAACATATAATAAAACAAAAAAATATAAAAATTAGAAAAAACAAAAAGAAATCATATTTCAAAGAAGAATCATTTTTGAAGGTGACTCCATCAAGGAATGAATCCGTGTCACACTCATTTCCCACAACACAATGAATAAATTTCAAGATTGGAGTGAAGTACCAATGAGTGACAGTGAAGAATAAAAAGATGGTTATTGAGAAATGTAAATTGTTGATCAACCATCATTCCAAATTAGTTCTTGTAAAGAAAAAAATTCAAGACCAATAGAAGGGCCCCTTGCTTCAAATAAGGATTTGTCTCCAAAAATCAGGGAATGGTTGTCTAGAACAAAAAAATGTTCTTTGTGAAGAACCTATCATCAATTCATGGTGGTTACAATTCAAGAAGAGTGTTGTTAAAGGAAATAAAATGGGAATCATTTCTGTTAATGATCAAGAATCTAAGAGATGGATGAAGAAGGTCCATATGAAGTACAAGAAATTGTAGGAAGTCAACGAAGGCAAAGAACCCATCTGAAGATAACACTTTCAATCTCACTCAACTGAATGAGAAGCTCGAGCCATGTCTTTCCTCACTCTCCCTTGAGATGATTTCATTGCATATAGAAATGATGAAGATGGAAGCCTTGAAGGTTGATTATGTGCAAAGAATCATGAACATTGTACAAGGAGATTTCAATCCCCAAATTTGCCTCAAAATTATGAAATATGCTAAAGCCTTGCAAGAAATGTACAAACAACTTGAAGCACTCCATAGCAAGGAAGAAGAAGAGGATATTTGTCTTATGGAGGAAGATCTAATGATTGTCTGCACTACAAGGTGTTTGTCCCTAGAAGATTCTTCAATGATTCTAAGGAATGTCTCATCCTTGAACCTCCTCATGAGAATTCAATCAACACGGTGGAATATGAGGAAGAAGACATGGAGGTAGAACTGCCATTCATGACTCATTTTGGCTCGAGGCACAACCCGTTGATGAAACAATGAATTCAAGTGAGGAGGATTCTTGTTACACAACAAAGGACCCAATGCTTTTCAAAGACTTTCAATGACAACGAAGAAGTAGTAAGGAATCCATCCTTCACCTTGGACTCAAGATGATGAATGCAAGGTATTCATGGATAATTTTCTTTCCAATTTTAACTTTTTAAGTGATGAGAAAATGTTGAATGATGGAGGGAGACAATTGAAGAATCAAATTCTATTCCCGATACAATCATGGATGAATAAATGGAAGAGGGCAATTTTTTTTTTGAAGCCAAGAGAATGAGAAAATTGAGCATAACCTCTTTGAGGAATCAATTCCATCATTCTCACCCAAGGAGTATAATGTTGATCATCACGATGAGTATAAAATATTTCATTTTCCATATGAGCAAGAAGATTCAATAATGGATGATCAAGATAGAATTGAAAATCCTTCCCATATTTTTGCCCTAACATGGTCTTATGCTTCCCATAAAGAGGATGATATGGATTTTGAACTCAAAGGAGTTCCCTTCCCATGAAGCATGGACCTCTTCTCCTTATGAGAAGGTGTTGTGAATAAAGTATGTCCGTGCTTGCAAGAAGGTGAACCTTGGGCAACAAAAAGCATAAAAGAGGTGAAAGAGGATGTTTAAAATGAATCATGGGCACATGTGGATCAGTTTTTCAACCATCTCCTGGAGATAAAACACAAAGATTCTTCCCATGAGGATGAAGATGAGTATATGACAAGCTCATAAGAGTTATCTGTGCAAGACATCTTGAGGTTGCGGAAGAGATTGAAGACCCCCAACTTAGTCTCAAGTTCCTAACTTGAGCTATGGAAATTCAAGATGGGTATGAATAATTTTTTTCTTCTCTTTTTGATACACCAATATTTGATGTTGAGATGGAGGAAATGGATGAGCTTGATGTCCTTCCCAATGCCTTGGTCGGTGAGAGGGAATGTGAAGATATGCCCTTCTCTTTCCTATTTTGTGAAGAGGAGCATAAGTGCAAAAGAAGGAAGGTTATTGAATCTCCTTTGAATATCCCCAATCTTGAAGATGACATCTCTACCATGGAGGAAGATAGTAGGGAAAATGTTGAGTTGATTTGCATTAAAGAGAGTTGTTCAGAACAAAGTGAAAAGTTACAAGAGTCTTGGGAGTGTGTTTAAGATCAAATTGTTCTCACCACCTTTGAATGCTCCACCAATGCAGAACAAGAGTTCATATGGAAAAATCCACTCAAGGGTGATTAAGGCTCCTTTGAAAAAATCAAGGGTGTAATTTTGAAAATGATACCAAATCAATGTTGAGCGGATGGATATTGACCAAGATGGTTTCGAGCAATGAAGTGAGAATGTGCATGACTCTTGTGAAAGAATTCAAAATCAGATTGCACTCACAATTTCCCAAGCTCCAATTTGTCTTAAACATGTTTCCATGCTGCAACAATTTCTCAAGGATGATGAAGACTTCGGCGCAATGATGTAACCTCTATTCTTGAAAGCGATTTTTTGAGAGAAACAAAGTGAGATATTCAGAGAAGCTATTAAATGGGAAGAAAATCAGTTTGTTCTCACCCCTTTAGGGTTCCTTGGTGACCCAATGGATGTTACCATGTTGTAATTACAAGATGAATAATGTTTCCATAACAAGATCAATGTTTCCACTTTTGAGAACATGGAGGAATGCCTTCTCATGATGCATGGAACATCAAGTGGAAGTCGTAAGATGCAAGAGCCTCAAGCATATAACGAATTGTTCATTAGATTGAATAATGTTCTTTGTGTGCAATGTGAGTTTGAATATGGAATCATGGTTGGTCTTATTCTTCTCAAACCATGTAAAGCCATCACAAGAGCATGATATGATCAGATAGTAGTTTTTGTGCTTCAAAGATCCCATTTTAGACCGTTGTTCCATGATGGCATGTACTTTTCCCAACCTGTTATTGGGTATGTGTATATTCTTCCCCTACCTCTATAAATATCTATCCTTGTAACATATTTCCATTTTTGTTGTGTGTTTTTTCCACTTTTGGTGTGTTTTCCTTCTGCGTGTGTGTGTGTGTGTGTGTGTGTGTGTGTGTGGAAGAAATGACCCCATAATCCCAATGGATAAAGCATTGGTCCACAAATTAAATTGATATTATGTGATTCTTTGATTCCTCATGTTATGTCCTCACTACGCTTAATCCATAACATTTCCCAAAGCTAGAGCGGATGTTGTCATGCAAATGTGCAACACGAAAATTCCCAATTTTCAAGCACGACATTGGACCTTGGTGTCAAAATTTTGATTATAAACCTTCAAGGACACTCTCCTAAGTCAACTCATCCCATGTGTTGGGCCTATCCTATCTTTCTAAGTAGTCATTTATGTTGTGTCAACCTTTTCCATAGGTGATTTAGGCAAATAAGTTCATTCAAGTGCTTTCGAGACGGTACCTTTCAAGGCAAGCTTTTCAAGAGACTTAGGAATGGCTATTTTTAGCCTTTTTAAGCCAGGTGTATATCCTTTGGAGTGGATTTGAAGGCCCAAATTCATCGAGAAGTGGCATTAAGGATCTAGAAACATTGTGCACTTGATTTTGGAAGATTTTGTAAAGTTTTAGAGGTTTAGGGACAAGTTCAACGAAAGCAGGCTTTTGGAGGTGAAGGAGCTTGTAGTTCAAAACAACACTGAGCTTGGGAAGTGATTATGGGAGATCCAAGATGATTTGGAGTTTAAAAAAATATCATTGGAAATTTATTTCAGTGCTCTTAGTGATGGTGGTCTCAGGTTCTCACAAGACATAAACATTTCTTCCCACAATCTATTTCCGAATGCATAACTCGTGGTCCAGAGAAAAGGTTATTTTGAGTGAGTTTTAGGAAGAATCAATACATGATATCCATCCTAACCTTCTCAAAATTATCTTTCCAGTCAAAATAATATAAGTTCTTGAAAATACCTCCAGATGCTCAAGATATGTCTCCGTCAAGTTGCTCTCTAAGGTACGCTCTCGGGACTTAGTCATTTTCTGGGTGGACACGTGTCACTCCCAGGTCGAAGTGAAATTTTTGCACAAATTTTCCCATCCCCTTAAGACATAAAGGACACAAAATTGTGCCCACCTCCATTTGATACCCCGGACCATCATATGACCCCGACGAAGCTCAAACATGAATTTTTAGCCCGTTTGCACTTATTCTCGGCCCTCGCCATTGTTCAATCAGATTTTGCCACTTGTCCTCACCAGGTGAGGGCACACTTTATTGCACCTTGCGTCCCATGCCCTTAGGAAAGTTGGGGCAAAAATCGTACCCCATGCCCAACTTGCCCTTGGTTCCTCATGTGACCCAGTTGTGCTCCACATGCCATTTTTCAGCCCCTCTCCTCTCGTGCCTCTGCAAATCAACATCCGCCACTTCTATTGAATATTAGTCTAAGGAAATAAGACACAAGAGTAACCAAAATTCTGCATTATCTTAGGAAATAATAATAGTTCATCCAAAAGCACATATCAAAGGTTAATCAACCTAACAATTAATTCAAGCTAATCAGATTCCACATACAAAACAAAGTAATTATCACTTGTAAATATTCCCAAATCACCAAAATCTGCAAGATTTCAAAGCACATCTACAAAATCAAGTGTTAAAAACATCCACTAATGAAAATAACAATTGAATAACACCATTTGTTACCTTGTAAATTCAATTTGAGATTTGAAGTGCAAACTCTATTTAATCAAAATAAATCTCTACCTAGGTTTGAAAACATGAATCGAAAATTAAGAAACAATTCACAACTCACAAAAATGTAATGTTCCAAACATTATCTCTCTCGTATTGAATTCAACTCCAAACAATTTTTACAATAAATTTTCACATATTTATAGAGAAAAGTATTTCTCCATAATCTTTGCATGTTTGAGAACTCCCAAAATAGCTAATCTAATCCTAAAACAACTAAAACTAGAACTACTAAAGTTGACTAAAGCTAAAACATACTAGAAAAAACTAAACATGGGAGCATTATCCTATTTTAAATTGATTTGATCCCAAAATAGACCAATTTTCCCCAAAATAGATCTTCTTTGTAAAAACCAAGTTTATACTCTAGTTGATTTATTTAACATCCACAATAATGTCTAGAATTCAAAATAGAATTCTAAATAACTCTTCATGGCTTTAAAATTGGAAAAATACTTTATCTCTCTTTTGGTTGCATGAATGCCAAATTTGAAACTCTAATGATTCCGGTCAAACTAAAAATAGCTCAACTTATCTCTTGTATAGTTGGTTAACTAATTTAACCTTTGAAATAGCCCCAATTTTAGCATCTCCATTAGCCATTTTTATCTCTCTCGAGTCATTTTTTTGTTTTAGTTTTATTTTAACATTCAATTTGGTCAATTAATCAAATCCTAGTCATTTTTAAACCGACTTAGCTTCTAATTATTTGTTAAACTTTTCTTTACTAAAGTCCTTGATGACTCAACTCCCCTTTATCTCTTAACCATTGATTAACTTAATTAATCCTTTTTCCATGTATAGTTGCCTCTAACTTTGCTAACCAAGCTATTGAGAAAACTCCATGTCATAACTTGTTTAAAAATTTCATCATCATAAAATCTCAATTTTTGGACACTTATCCTCTATCGACACTATAGTTTATAAACTTTGAATTAGGTTTTTGTATGGTCGATGTTTTGATGTTGGACACATGTGTCCAATCGACATTGCATCCTCCCATGACCGTTAGTATCTTGGATCTCAAACTTTATGCATATTTGGTCGATTTTCCCATCATACTCTCTCTGGAGACACTTATCAGAGAGACTCTGGTTCTCAAACCGTTTAAACTCTAACTTTAACGTACCTTCCTCCACTATAGGGAGTCAACATCACTACATATTTTTAACAACTTAGAGCCATCCGTATACTCTTTTCACTGATGCCTTCCACCTGGTGAGGTTCAACATCTCCTCACTCCACAAAGGCTTTTAATAAATTTGGATTGGATCTCGTAATCTTATCTTTTGTAATTAGATACGAGCTTTCCATGTCCTTCACAGAAGGAGAGTCATTGGTTTAGATTTGACGTCTCAATTTAATTGTAGAGTTTTGTTTTGACCATCATTTGCGCGTATTGCACCTCT
This sequence comes from Taxus wallichiana var. yunnanensis, assembly GCA_018340775.1. Taxonomy (NCBI): domain Eukaryota; kingdom Viridiplantae; phylum Streptophyta; class Pinopsida; order Cupressales; family Taxaceae; genus Taxus; species Taxus wallichiana. The sequence goes on along the minus strand of CM031239.1, from coordinate 766,488,228 downwards.
CTTGACTCTAAAAATCTTTTAACTCTTGGGTTTATCTTACTCCATGTCCTGCACACATGATAAATAGTTAAGTGAAGCATGAAATCTCCCTTTAGAGATATAAACACGATTTAAACTTGGATTCAATGTAAGATTTAAACCGTGAAGTATGAAAAAGTAAAAACACAAGTCTAACTTTGATTTTCAGTGGGTTTTAACTAAAATGCACAACTAGAGACTTTCCAATCATATCAAAGAGTGATAAAACATAAATTTATCATAAATGGGTAAAGTGGGCTCCATTTTTTTGTAATGGGGGTGTGTTTGTCACAACGAATGACATATACTATGGGGAAAACACTCGAATAGTGTTTAGAACTCAAAATATTACATTTTTAAGTCCATCAAAGAGAATGTTATAACGAGGAAAAATGATTTGTAGATGAAAAAGTTTAAAAAAGATTTTTGTTTCTCACTTTTAGATTTGCTCACTAACAAACTTTCAAGAATCACCGTGTGTGATTAGTGAGTTAATTCATTCTTAATCCTTCAAATTAAGCTAATAAAAACTTGTCAAACCATGCAACTACATCATATGAAAGTTTTAAAGCATTGCTCTTTTTCCCAGACAAGCATCTATAACCATGAAAGAGCTACTCTTGGATCCACTCAAAGCCTTGCACCATTGTCATTTGAGCATCTATAGCCTCGATGAAGATTTCTCAAATCACCCCTTTTGTAGGATACATTCGATTTTCTCTCTTTTTCCCTTTTTTAGAGAAGCCTTACTTTTGATTCTTAATTTCAGCTCCTTTGTCTTTGTTTCTAGTTTTAACATAATTTTGAGGGGTCGGGAACTAATTTGATCCTTCGTGATGATAATGTTACATGAGAAGAAAAGTAAATGGCAACTCTTTAGTCCATTTTGTAGAGTATTTAAAGTTTTAAAATGTGTTGCAAATCTCTAGGTATGAAAAATTTGTATTTCATCGTAATAACATCAATAAATCCATTAAAAGAATTTATTAAAACAAATATTCCATGTAAAAGGATTGTTGATTTCAACTAAAAATATCAAAAACATAGGTTAATTCAAAATCGGGGCATTAAAATTCATAAAACTCTTTTACCTTGGACTTGGTGATATATGAGCATGTAAATTCCACAAAATGTTCTTATGTGGATGCTCTCGTTCATCAAGATTATTTTCAACAAGCTCGCTTTTGCTGACTTGGATTTCCTTCATTTTATGATAGCCATGGAGTATATTTATCCATTCTTTTTCTATTTCTAAAAAATGTGACATTAGATTTGCTTGTTATTCTTCTTGCTTTATCTCAATTGGTATCATTGGCTCTTGGATGACTAGTTCATCCATGTTAACCACACACAAAAAAGGGTGCTTTGAATCTACAAGGGTAAAATCCATCATCTCTTCCTATTTTTAAGGCTAAAAAGACTCCTCCAAATCTATAGAAACACTGAGTTTGATAATCCACACCATTAATAAATTTTTAATCTATAAAATCAACAATTTTCAACAATGAATGAGCTTCCAAATTGATTTAGAATCTAATCCTATGCAAGGCATTGTTTATCCCCTATTTTATTGGTGTTTAGATTCATAAATAAATCTTGTAAACACATATTCATTGATTTTAAAGTTTTTAAAACTAGATATATCTTCTATAATCTCCTCCCGTATAGGCTTTGTAAATGAAGATAAAGCTTTATCATCATATTCATCCTCAATGGGTAGCATGAAGCTCTCAAATTATTCAAGAGTGGGGAAGGCTGATATTTTTGTTCTTCATATGGAGGATCTACAACCTTGTCTTATTTTTCATGCTCATATAGCCTCATTTGATCATTATTGACATCTAAAGACACTTCTTTCTCTACTTTATGTTTATATGAAGTTTTGATAAAAAAACTTTTGTTAAATTCAAATGGAAGACTTATGAGTTCTACTGGTCCTTATTCTTCATTGATATCTTCAAGGTCAAAAAAATTCTTCCTCTTCACATTTAAAATTTGAATTCTCATCCTCTTGGGAATCCAACACTTCTTTCTCCTCATCCTTAAGTTTAGTCACCTATTTCACCATGGAATGATCTATATAAACAATAGGGGTCTCTTGAAAAAGTTAGACTATGGATTCATTATCATTTCATATTTAGTCCAATCAAACACAATTAATTCTTGGCTTTCAATGATGGTGATCACATTAGGAGATCATGGTGAATTTGTAAAAGGTTGGCTAGTATATAGTTCTTGACAAGGAGATATCTTGATCTCAAAGTCTCGGCCCACTCCTCCAAATGTTGTAGATTTTCTTGTTTGGTTTCCAACTCTCCAGGACACCTATCCAAAGGTATTGTGGCTTATTTATATTTTTAAGGATGACGAATATTCTCATATCTTTGTCATAGGTTTAGATCTAGGTTTGTACAAGGTTGTCCAAAAGGTTAGATACCGTTGCATATTGGAAGGAGTAAAGGATTCCCTAGCAAGTTGCATGGATTGGATCCAAAGAATGAAGAAAAGGATGAGTGTTTGGTTGTTGTTGTAGAGGTTTAAATGGTTAAACGAGATGTGACGCTGTAATTTCTTAATATGAGATCTAAAAAATCTATTCTAAATATAAGTGGTTAAGTGGGAGGTCCATGCGATTTTGGTGAAAGATTACCTCATTGATAGGATTGCTTGAAACCAGATTCTTTAGCCTCCACCTCTTTAACTAACTCTTGCATCTTCTTGAAGTTTCTTTCTATGATTTGAATCTCTTTTGGGGGGTCAGTACTAGCTTGGTGAAGGATCATCCCATGAATAGGGTTCTCTTTAACCAAGTTATCTAGCTCTTATTTGTCAATCAACTCTTGATATTTCTTCATGTTGTTCTCCATAACTTGCATCTTGGAATGTAAATCAGAATTAAGGATGGAGCTACCTCCACCAAATGCATATTGCTATTCTTGAAAACCATCATTGTTAGTATAAAATCCATATACATTAGATACATCACAACAAGATTTATATCCATGATGTTCAGGGAAACTTGGAGTGAATAGAGGAGGAGGAAGATGATATGGTTGTTGTGCATGAAAGTGAGGGGAAGGATTCCAATAAGGGAAGGTATGAGCCATAACCATATAACTTTACGAGAGTAAAGAAATGGATGCAAACGGTTTGAAAATGACTCTTTTAATCGGTGAGGTTTCCAAGTACTTTAAGAATATGATCAATAATAACACATAAAATTTTGTAATGGACACTTAGAAGTTGAATACAAGCTTCTAAACAAAATGTCCAAATAAACTATCCCAATTAGTTATGGCCCTCCTTTTAGTTCTAGTAAGGTGCGATGTGTGTGAGCACATAAACATAAATGGGGAATAAGAGAGGAGGGTAAAAATAAAAATGAATCCTAAGAAACCAAAATTTTAAACTTAAGAACCTAAAACAAAGTTTTAGGCCTTCCTTTAGCACTAGTAAAGTGTTGGTGGTGTTTTGTACACACCAAAAAAACACTCTCAAATAGGGAAACATGGGTTTTAATTATTTCTCCCACTCATTTTAGAACCATAACTAGACATATGGATTCAAGGTACGAAATACTCTAGGATGTATAACTTCAGTTGGGAGCTATGTAGCCTAGTGTTAACCTACAAAGGGACCGATGCGTTTGGGAAAACCACCTATTATGACATTGATTTTGGATCTTGTTTATTTGGATGTGTATTCAAATTATAGGATTGTGGATCTAAAAATCTTGTTTTGCATTGAGGTTCAACCTATGGGTATTTACAATGGTTCTAAATGATTTGGAACTGCATAAAAACTCAAAAAGGAGGGAAGGGTAGGGAAGAAAAGGAAACTAGACTCTCTTTCAAATTGTAAATATTACAAAACCTTTTATCTCAATCAAACACACATATGAACTAAAGCAAATTAGAAATAGTCTTGATTCAATTCTTTATAGACACCGTGGAATCAGTCTAATGAAACATGACACAAGAGGAATCACAATTTTGTGTTAGCTTAGCAAATAAAAATAGTTCATCCACAAAACATATATCAAAGGTTTATCAAACTAACAATCAATTCAAGCTAATAAAATTCCTTACAAAAACAGAGTAATTATTACTTGTGAATATTCCCAAATCACCCAAATCTACAATATTGTAAAGCACATCTACAAAATCAAGTATTAGAAACATATACTAATGATAACAAGACTTGTATAACACAATCTATTACCTTGAAAATTCAAATGAGATTCAAAGTGCAAGCTCTACTTAATATATCAAAAGAGATTCTGTTCGGGTTTAAAGACATAAATCAACAATTAAGAAATAATTCACAACTCACAAAACTTGTAAAGCTCTAAAAATACTCTCTCGTAATGAATTCAACTTGAATGATTTTTATAATGAATTTTCACATATTTATAGAGCAATGGATTTCTCCATACTCTCTGCATGTTTTAGAACTCCCAAAATAGCTAATCTAATCCTAAAACAACTAAAATTAGAACTACTAAAGTTAACTAATGCTAAAACAAACTAAAAAAACTAAATATGGGAACATGCTCCCATTTACACCGATTTGATCCCAAAATACACCAATTTTCCTTTAAAATATATATTCTCTGCTAAAACTAAGTTTAAACTCTAGTAGAGTGATTTAACATCTTGTTATTAGCTAATTTTGACTTCACAAAATGACTAAGTATGAAAATTTCAATTTTTTAAAAAGTGTTCTTTCACGTGATTTCACATCCCCATCGTGATCGTATTGTTCTTGTGATCATTTTGGTCTTCGTTTCGTCCATTTCGGTGAAAAACTTCACTAGGTCACGAATCTGCGTTACTAATTAATTTATTACCATTTATTTGATAAAATTAATTTTATTAATTTTTGGGGTTTTTAATTAAATAAATATTAATTTAATATTTATTAAAAATCAATCGACAACCTTTTTTATTATTGCTTGGGGAAATTAAAAATTCCACCTCCAATTGCCGGGGATGCCAAATTAGCTTTCCACACCCAGATTTCCCTTGTCCTGGAAATTTCTTCTTTTTCCCCACTTGCGGGATTTCTTCTGCTGATTGCCAACCCAAGCTGGTTGGCAAACCGGAAAAAAATCTCCCAATTTGCTAGCTTGCTTTGTCGTTTCCACAAGTGAATGATTTGTTAGAGTAGGTATCTACCTTAGCTCATGTTCACCTAGGTACTTTATTTACCTTTATTATATTTATCCTCACCCACTTATGTGTGTGGATATTTCTTTTATCTTATTTAGATATTAGGAGATATTATCTAGTTGTTAGGTAGAGTTCTTTCCTCGATCTATGGTATTGACTAGTTCTTTACTTGATCTATGATATTGACTAGATCATTGATGTCTTGTTCTCTCCTAAATCTATGGTATTAAAATTTTGGGAGTTTCATTCTTGTATCTATCATGGATTTTGAGAATGACATGCTTTTCTCTGAAGTGTGTGGACTTCAAGAGGATATTGTAAAATTTGTGGAAGAAAATAGATCGCTCAAGAAGCAAAATTCTCTTCTACAATCACTCATTCATGATAAGGATACACTAATACACTCCCTGCAACAAACACTTGCTAGCCTACAACATCGCCATCATATTGTGGACAACCATGTCCATGCTCCTAGTCCACTTGCAGTTGTTGCTCTTGTACCCATTGACATTGATCTGCTAGTCTTTGAGCTCATTCACTGCTCTTGATGCTCCTAAGCCTATGAGGCTTGTTACTGCATGCTCTTCCACATTTGTGCCTATTACAGTAACACATGTTGTGTATCCTACTTTTGCTCATATGCATGGCTCTTTTGAGAAGCATACCACTTTGCATTTAGTTCTCGCATGCCCCGTTCTATAGGTTTCATTGGCAGAGGTATTGGTAGACATTCATAGGGTATTGTTTCCTTATTCCACATGTTAAGTGGAATTTCGTCATGACATTAGTTTTAAAGAGATACTTCATTAGGATCACACATTGATAGAGCTCATATTTTTGATTTCTCGACTCTTTTTGAGGATCACAAGCAACACATGAGTTCGCACCTTCACTTAGGATTGAGAAACTTGAGATTTCAGCTATCGACATGATCAACCCGATACACATTCGATGTTCCGTTGCACGCACCCATCGTGCATTTTACACCAAGTCATATGAAAACATCTTCTTCATCCATCTCGTGTTGATTTGGGGTGGATATCGATCACTCGTGGTGGTGACATAGGCATTCATTGAGAGGAATCTATAGGCGTGGCTCCTCCACCATTCGGCCTCTTGCTCCACTTTTTATACCTTCTACATTGTAATGCTTCTTGTTTTGAGTATTTTTCTTTAGCAGGTGTAGTGTATCTCTCTTGTTTGTTGAGAGATTTTGTATCTATATTTTCGACATTTTTGGCATGTTGATGTCTCTCTTGTAGGGGAGCTATTCGGTGAAGCCAGTGTTATTTTATCGGTGTTTGAGTAGTTGATTTTGGGCAACTCACACATTTGTGGCGTCCACTCCACCCATTCAATAGTATGGGAGGGTGTGGTGTGTAGACACCTATTTTTGGGTGTAACCCCTCTTTGTCATCCCGCATTGACATCTCCTCCCACTTTTCTTTTGTTCTAAATCCCATCCATCTACATTTTAATTAATCCATAGTTTTAATTAATTAATAGGTTCTACATACCCATTTAATAATCCAAATATTGTCACATCTCAAAAATAATGCAAAACATGGGCAATAATGCACCCATCCGACATCCCACTCTTAAAATTCAAAAAGAGAATACATTATTTCACCTAATATCCCCACCTCTTATCACATCCTTATCTTTTTCTTTACTTTAAGTCAAATTGTGAGCCCCAGCGTGATCACATCACCTCTTTTAATCAAGGTTACTTTACTCACCCTGAGTATCTTTTAACCTACAGTCTAACCTCACCATTAAGCTATAAATATGGGTTTCTCCCATATTTCAAAAGACTCGGACCTAGAAGGAAGACCTGGATCGACTGGACCGGAGGAAATAAGTTAGAAAATCTAGGAAAATTTTGTTTTGAATTCTTATCTTCTTTTTTATTATTTTTATCCTTATGATGTCCTCGTAATGACACTATAATCCCCACGATACTCTGCCCATGATTCGTTAGTTCACGTAGCGGGGTTCTTGTTGCACATTGTGTTTGGATTAGATCGATAGCACCATCTACACACCCATGTGGCGTCAGGTTATTTTGTTTATCAGCTTGCATGTTATCGATTTATCTTGTATTTTATCATTATTCTATATCACATGGGGGTTGACATCCTCTAAGGGAGTTAAAATCCTCTTGGAACCGGCATTGTCTAGGTAAAACCCCACATATTGTTATCTAATCTTATCTGTTTCAGTCTTGTAGATCTAGCTTCTTGATATCATACATCTATCTTCTTTGCCTGTAGATCCACATCTGCATCTGAGGTCCTAAGCCCTCCATCATTCGAAGTTGTTGGTGGCTTCTGTATCGGCTTTCACCCACACGCAGAATGAAGTTTCTATGTACAACATTTGGCACGCTCGATGGGACCAGATCCTAGATTTGGTCATTTTGTTTGTTATTTTACTCATCTTTTCTAACTTTCTTGTTTGTTTGCAATATCATGATATTTTTGATCTCAAGTTCGCATGATCACTCATTGAAGTCACCAGGAGGTACGTGCTCTTCTTGTTTTCTATTGAATTCTACCCGCATGGGAAGCAAATCTAGAAATTAACCTTGTTGCTTGGTTGTGTTTCAAGTTTGATTGCGCAATTCATTATTCTCCTAGTGGTCATCACGTGATAGATTTTGTGAATATTTCATTTGTAAGCTCACTCATTTACAAGATTTAATGTGATCCCGCCATGTGGTGTCCTTTGTACATGTGGTCATTTTTTTCATTAATCGAGGTAAGTTCGTTGTGTTGTTTGGAAAGGGTGTATACTTGGTATTAAACTTTCATGTTATTATTATTTAAAAAATAAAAAATAAAATAATTAACACAATTAAACATCCATCACCCTTCCACCCATACTACTTCAACCTCCCAAGCTCCCACCTTCCTCTCAATTCATTCTCAAACTCCCGTCACTCTTCCTTACTCCACCTTCTATCCAACTTCTTCCCACGTCCAACACGTCCACATCTCCCTTCAACCATCTACTTCTCCCCACGATTCCCCCATCGAGTCCTCCACTCACCCACCTACCTATCCCACACCCACACCTCTGCGCATCCACACCCCATTTACCACGTAGATCCCTAATCCATCCACACACTCAGCTCACCATCCTCCTCTTCCCGAGCCATCCCTCCTAACCAACCTACCCCGGCCTACTTTCCTCACGAGCTCTTCCAACCAACACCCTCCGCCGCTCACAACTATCCAACTTCCTCACCTCATCCCTCCTAACCAACCCATCTATCCATTGTCTCCCTTTACTCCCGAACATGATTCATTTATCCTTTCCTCAACATGATAAACTTCCACCATTCAGTAGAACCAATCATCGGTGAGTTACTACACTCACTCCTTATCCCTCTCCATCCTATTCTTTCCCCGGCCAAACATCTACACCCTTCCACAGATCACATCTACTTCATACACCGGCCTCCTCACGGTCCATACAAACCTTTTTCAAACCTGTCTTTATACCAGCCTCCCACGTGCTTTCAACTCATTGCCCAAACAAACCTTCACGTAGTCCCTAACCGACCTAACCATCAATTTCCAACTCCTCTCTGTAAGATGAATTCGGTGTGCCTGAGAAGGCATCATTTGATCTAAATTCACTTTATTCTTGTGACAATCATGAAGTTTGGGAAGCTATTGATAAACGTATGTTGTCCATATCGATTTAATATTCCCGTAATTCCTCTATTGATTTAATATTCCTATATCGATTTAACATTTGGCCTATTTAAATAGCCACGATTAGACTTTGATCACATCACAGATGATGTTTCGGTCATGTAATATATAGATCTAGAGATCTTAACACAATGCTTGATAATCGACACACTTATTTTTAGCTCGACTTTATTCTTCGGCCTTTAACCATCAATTGCACCTTTGAAAGGAAACTCAACAAAAAAACTATATATCTATAAAATAATCCTTATTATGTCGGATGACAAACCATTATCCTTGTTTTCTGAGACCATCTTGTAACGAAAACAAAAAAAATTATTCACCCATGGCTTCCTTGGTGAAAACCCACGTTGATTCACAAGATTCCATTATTTGATGCTTTTCGTGATTTATTTCAGTTTCAAGTTCACACAAGCTCATTGATAGTGACTATGCATGATCTCTTTATCGCAATTGATTTCCAATTCTTTAGAACGCATTTATAAATGGTGTCTGTTATAAGCAATGTCTTTTAGTAGTATAATTTGGTGACTGTACAGGTGCTTTATAACAATTATTTAGCAATTATATAGTCTCTTGCATAGTCTCTTTTATAAGATTCTGATATGATTTAGCAATTGGCTTACAATTTTTGTACAACACATTTATAAACAATGCTCGATACCCTAGTCAATTACATATTTCTCATTACACTATGTCATCGTACATATGAAGAGCCATATCCATGTGCGGTATGACCCACCAATTTTAATCCACTCATCCTTTAGGTAGGTTTGATGAATCTATCATTTTATTAGTTGGGATTTTATAGTCATGTCATTTTGTTAGTTTCACTTTTATAGTCATATCATTTCATCCTTACTTTCATAGTCATATCATCCTTGCTTTAATTCTTGCGGGTTTCATTATGTACAAACGATAGTTCATATCTATCATTTTATTAGTTGAGATTTTATAAGTCATATCACTTCATTAGTTTAGCTTTTATATAAGCTATTATTTCATTAATTTAGTCTATCTTTTCGACTCAATTGCTTCCCTTATATTATTTTATAGTCTATCGTTTAATTTTTCATCGCTTATTTACTCGAATGAAATAGGAACATTGAACTACGATTTTGTTAATTAATTAGATTAATTATTTTTATTTTTTTTATTTTTATTTTTTATGACGACACCATTTGTAAAATATGTACGACATTTATGTCATTTTTTTCTTAACCACCTTAACTAATAACATTTATTATCTTCTTGCAAGGTAATGTCTATGACCTCATGACAACAACATTATGCTGTCAAAGACAACTATTTAAACATAAACATGCCATTAATCTCCTTTCATCGGCCTCATTCAGTAATCTCTAAACGGTGCCATTTTAGGGTACCTAGGCATTTCGGGCCACTAACTGGCGCTTTCAAAATACATCACTATCACACGCACTTAAATAACCAGGAAAAGCGATTCTCCAAGTATTCCTCATTTTTCTCTATTTTCTCTTTTTTGCATTGAACTTTCCCTTTTCTGAGTGATTGTCTACATCAAATGTCACATTTCATTTTGGTCTAAAATGAAACTTTCTTTACGCATCTACTTGTATTATAGCCTAAGTAAGGGGTTTAACTCTGCATTTCACTTATCACACACTGCCTGAGACTACACAAACATAATTAACACATCAAAACATTCCTCTCACTGGTTAACTGATTGGGACTTAAACACCCAACAAGCAACCGTCTCAGACATCTCCCAATCCAAAACTATCTGAAACCAGCCTTAGAATTCTTTAGGTACCTTCATTATCCATTTTACTTTTTTTTTCACATCTCATAATTAATCATGATGATAAAAAATATTTTGCTTGATTTGTTTGTCAACAAAATACATAAACAAATGTTTCTCTATTTCACATCTATTGTCGCTTCTCTCAAATCGAGACAAAACAACAATTTGATCTATCCAATGATATTACTTCTTTGATGATCTTGCCCAACAAGATTCTAAACTCAAAACCACGCCTTCAGTTACTCAACCTCCAGTCTCCATGGTCTCATCTCATGAGAACCATGTCATCCAAAATTGTCCCCACCTTGACACCCACCCTCATATCCCTCGTCAAGCCAGTCTTCCTAAACCGATCGCACCACCATCTCCCGCTCCTCTCGAGACACTTGGGCCTCCTCCTAACCCCATATATGACTTCTTACTCCAAAAATCTCCTACAATATCTCAATCCTCCCAATCTCCTAAATTGGTGGATCGCATTCCACCCAAATCCCATTTTGACAATTCCATTAATATGCCTGTCCAACCATCTCAACCTCTTCACACTTACATTCCTACCCATCATATGCTCCAACCGTCTCAATCTCTTAACACACATATCCCCGTTTATCTTTTACCACAACAACCTACCCTACTTCAACAACCACATCATGCCCCTATTAGTCAAAGTCAGCCTATGCAACAATCCCAACCCATGACACATGTTAGTCCTTACAAGCAGTTCCCCACACACCTACATATCCACAAATTAATCAATTGTCTTATCAAACCATTTCGTAAACATCTTATCCAAAAACTTATCAACCACCTTATCAGATGATTCCCCAACTACCCACACACCCACAAACACATCATTCGCCTTATCAAACTACTTTTCAAACCACATAGCCAATCCAATCTCAACCTTACAACACCTCGAGTGATCCAATTCACGCCTTAATGAATCGGTTGGCCAATTTAGAAACCCTTGCCGTAGGATTTAAGAACACTTTATCCTATGAACACATCGTAATGAACCCATTCATCCGTTGGTCCAATCAAATCCTATCCCCCTCATTGGAAACTTCCTACATTTACTAAGTTCAACAATAAGGAAGATCCCCAATAACATCTCCTCGCATTTAAACATGCATGTTGTCTTATTGTGCATGATCACGATCTACTTCTTCGCACTTTCCCCATGTCTTTATCCGGTCCGGGTGGACTGAGTACAAAATATCCCACGACATTCCATATTCTCTTTACCCAACTTGCACAGTTGTTCTTAGAACACTTTTCTATCAATATCACATGCAAAACCACTATCGCTGATCTATATACCATTCGATAGTTTGAAGACAAGCCCATCGCCAACTTCGTCGCACGATGGCGTGGTGTTATAAACCAACTATCCTTCACTATCCACAAACCAAACTCATGAATTATTCTCACGTTTGTGTAAAACATATATCATCCACTTTATAGATCCAATCATTCGAACCTTTGATGAAGCTTTCACAATGGCTCACAAACTCGAAACCCATGCCATTGAGCAGGGTCATCTCAAACTTAGATTGGCCAAACCTAAATTTGAATCTACTAAACCATTCACACATAATGAAAAATTTAAGGGTGCAACCAACACTGTGGTCATTAAACCCTCATCCCCATCTACATCAAGCACATGGTCTCAACAATGATCCCCTCAATCAACAACCAACTACACTTCCTTGGGAGAATCATATAATTATGTATTTGATAAATTGATTACTGTAAACTCCATCCAACTTCCTCCCATATGACCCATGGACAACTCGCAAGCCAAGCCTATTTGGTATCATGAAGCCCACTATTGTAAATATCATTGAGTCAAAGGTCACGACATTGAGAAATGTCATTCCTTCAAATATCGTGTCCAACAACTCATAAATCAAGGGGATATCCAAATCGATACCTCAATGCGCAAACTAATCAACCACCAACAAATCAAGCCACACTCTTTACATCTCAAACTTGAATGCTTACACCATTAACACTGTCAATCAAGATCCCATCTTATCACTAACTCCGCATGTTCCTACAAAGTGGACATTATTCCCATCCCTTATGTGGAACCTGTCACACCTGTTTCAACTTTTACTACTTGTATTGAACCTACACCTTCTCCTATCCTTGTCACATCCACATCAAATTCAACTATACCATCCACTTCCACCACTTCAAACACACCCCAATATACCACATTAGATTCATCCTTAGCACTTATTTCGGCCCCACTCATATCCACACATATCCCTACATCTCTCACACCTACTCCTTCACCCACATCTACCTCAAATACACTTGTTACTACACCTACATTACTCACAACCATCCCAACTAAACTCAGTTCTACTACATGCACCCTTACAACCCCACCTTCGATATCAACCCCATTAGCCAACATATCATTCTTACCCCTAGAAACATTTATGAAACAACCAATCCCATCTACTTCTACACCTAAAAATGCTCCTGCATTTGTTGTATCACCCATAATGTCTACTCCATCAATTATCACATCACCCACATCTCCAAATATCCCAAATATGCCTACATCCCTATCTATCCCATCTACCCGTATACCTATCATATCAACAAGTCCACCTATCTCTACCTTGACATCCTTATCCTTGCCCATGGCCACATCACTAGTTTTATCCCAATACTCTCTACCTAATTTATCATCACACCAACCAAATCCTCTCGATCTGTAACCCTATCAAAGATACCCCTTGGAACATCTTGAACCAACACATCCACCTAAATCAAAGAAATATGGTTTACATTCTCCCTCTACAAAATCAACTCTTCCCATGCCAAAACCAAAACAATCCACATCTCACATAGATATCATTAATTGCATCATACAAACACCTATCTCTCCATTAACATCCTCGTCTTGTTTTAGGACATTTTATCCATTAATAACCACACCACCACTATTAGATCATTCGGTTGAGATTATTATCATCCCCTGTTAGAGGTAAATCTTCTTGGTTGAAGTCTAAGGTTGGGGAAAACATCCTCCACAATTCCTGCGCATCTTTGAAAACATTCGTATTTTTCCTCTCTCTCAATCCAATGCCATGACATCTATTTTAGAATCAGTCTCTCCATCTACGACATCTTGTAACAATCAATCAACATCCAAACAATACCATCCTTAAACCAAATTTGATTTGTCCTCCAAAAAAAAAAATTCACACATCAATCTACATCCACTTTTTCCTAACTCCAAGTTGAGATATCCTATCAAAACCCACAAGAATTACCTTCCCCATGACACTTCAATGGGGTCATACACAGATATCTTTCGACATTTAACTTGAACATCTATCATCAAACTTCCTCCCATTAAATCCTTTAATCCCTATGGTCCCAAGCCATCATGGTTCAATCCTAATTGCAGTTGCACTTATCATCATACCCCGGGCCATGATATCAAACATTGTAAGGCATTTTGGACAATCGTCCACAATCTTATTGAGAAAGATGATTTCCTCATTCAGGGAAAGTTCCTTCTCCATCTACCTTGAATCCAATTCATATCCCATCTGTCGGGTCTCCCATGATTCCTCCATCCACATCATCCCTTAACATCCCTCCTGCACACAACATTCCTCCTAAGGAAGGTCCTCCATTGTTCATCAATACCGCTTATCTTACTAAGCACACTTGTGGTCTCCGATTGTTTACCCCATCCAAATCTAAAACAATCTCATCTAAACTCTTTCGACATCCTTTAACTCCTTCACATTTAACTTATTGGGGAACAACCTTCCCTCGCCCTTGAGCATCTCATCGTACAACTCCCTTGTTACTAGGGGACTTCGCTCTTTGACATTGTTTTTTCTACCTCCTTCACATTCATCCAATCTAAACTATTTCTACCCAAATCCTCACTCATTTTAAGTCCACCATTGTGGCCATATTTATGCCTCTTTTGGGGCATCATCTTTTCATTGAAGTCCTCTTTTGAGGCCATGTTTGTCTCTCCATTGAGGGACCCCTTTTTCTCGAAGTCCACCATTGTGGCCATATTTGTGTCTCTTTTGGGGCACCATCTATTTCATCAAGTCCACCATTGTGGCTATATTTGTGTCTCTTTTGGGACACCGTTTATTTCATCAAGTCCTCCTTTGAGGCCATGATTGTCCTTCTATGTTTATGTCTCTCTTGGGGCATCATTTATTTTCATCTAAATCCACCATTGTGGTCATATGTTTGTTTCCTTCAGGACATAGTTTTATTTCTGCTTGGCTATCATCTCATCTTATTGCAACTTCACTATCTTCCCTCTCGTGGTGGTAAACCAAAGATGGAACCTCTTAATGCATTGCACTTGTGACCAGTCTCATTGTTAGCATATCTACCAATGAGTACTACTTATATATCCTTAGATCATTCCTCCATCCTTAGCCCCTTCCATTTGTCATTGTAATGATCTGAATTATGTGGTCCACCTTCACTACTTTGATGTGACCTCATAACCATTACATTTGTCACCTTCTCATTCTCCTATTGCAACCATGCAAAGGGTCCAGGGTGTCTCTTGTACATTCCTTATCCCCTCTTAAGTGGTTTACTTAGCTATTCCCAGCTCTCCCCCATGTGAAGCTCAAATTCACGTATGCAAAAGGCAAAATCAAAGTTATCAAAAACAAACTGATCCCTCGAAGGACAACTATTCATGCAAAAAAAAAAAGAAGAAAAGCATACAAATCAAAATCAAAAGAAATAGACCGATCCCTTGAAGGATGACTATCATATTATTCTTGCCATCCATATTATCTATAAAGTAGACCATACCCTCGAAGGATGGCTATTATGTTATTATGGCATCTAGAAGGTTTCTCGCATTGATCAACCTTCATTTTATCAACATTTTCCAAAAGCTTCCCACATCGATCAACTTTCTACTATTGTTCTTTACCTTTTAGAGTGGGCATAGATTTAAGGAACACCACATTTGGAGAACCTTCTTCCCATGTGCAAGTTACATCTCCAATCCCTTTATCATGTCAACATTAGGATTACGAGCATCTTTCATCCATATTTCCCTCATGGTCTTTTGTTATAACTAATTATCGTTGATTATGTATTAACACTTGCTATTGGCTACAAGTGCAATGCCTTGAGTGGTAACCTTTCTTGTTTATCTCCAATCTAGTTCGAGACATAGTTTCCTTGTATGCCCTTACTACAACTATGTTCCTTTCATCTCATCCAGATCATCTTTTATAAAAATCACATCAAATTTCACACTATGAATTCTATATCTATCCATCATCTCCATGAATGTGTTTGCAAATATACTTTTCGGTTTGTGAATTCTACTTGATCATCGTTGCAGTTTGTGAATCCTACTTGAGGATCCTTCTCAAGGTAGGTTTGTTATCCTGTAACTCTTTATCTCTCAACATGTTCAACAATGTATTTGATCCATTTCTCTTCACTCCCATTTCCACTCATCCTCATTTTCTCCACATCATCCTTCTCACCTTTCTATCCCCTTGCACCATGTCGAAATATTACTTGTCTGTCCCCTAGAATATTGACCAAGTATGAAGGTGCGTAGCGCAAGGTCCTAGTTATGGAATGGCATGCAAGGAAAAAAGTGCAAAGGAGGGTTTAAGAGAAGGGTTTAAGGAAGCCCATAGCATAGCATGCATGATGTGTGAGGACAGAGCCAAGGGTTCGGGACTTAGTCAATTTGGACGTCCGGAGTAGAACACGTGAAAAGCATGACCCGGTTGCACGTGGATAAGGGTAGCCTGAGCGACAAGTTGGCCCAGGAAGGAGCATGCTAGAAGCTTCTAGAAGCACATCATGGGATAAAGTGGAAAGCTCAGGCCTAGAGAAGCATGCTCGCATGGAGGACCACATTCGGACACTTGGCACCGGATCTGAGGGCGTTGGAGGGTGAGTTGGTAGTCCAGGAGAAAGCTATAAATACAAGCACTGTAGAGTAAAAAAGAGAGAGAGAGGAGAGTATGGGTGGAGCTCTGTAGAAATACTGTGAGGACTCTATTAGTGGATAGTTGTATTCGGGAGAGAATGCATTAGGCTTAGGGATTGTAATTTTCTTTTTGGTAGCTTAGTTACATAAGTCCAGTGCATTGCATGACTGTGTCGGTGCTTCTCTGTGACACTCTGTAATGGCTCAATGGATGTAATGAGGTTACCTATTATATATATACATGAATATCAATGATTCTGATGCATACTTCTCTCTCATGAGTTCTCTTTCCTTTCATGCTAAGTAAGGATGCTTGTATGTTTCTTTCTATCATGATACACATTATGGATTTTGTTAAGTACTCGGTCTGAAATGACTGCAAGGATCTAGAGGCCGTTCTGAGCCCTATGGTTCTTGTATGTCCTACTTCCCCATTTGAAATATCTTACACAAATCATAGATGATGTTTCCCACTAAACTCACATAAAGAGAGACTCGGCACCCGCGCGTGCCTCGGGTGAGCACCCAACTTTCACTGGGTGATAGGCCGCATGCGCATGGGGTTCCTTTCTTTATGTTAAGGGTAAAAATGACTACATCTTGGTTCCATTTGGGACCTCTTTTGAAGTTGTAGTGGGATTTAGCATACATCATGATCTATGTAATGAGTAATGACAGAGTGGTTAACATTGGAAAGTGTTGAATCATGGTTCAAGAGCACGAGAGGATGAATTTTCTAGAGATTCAACACTGGACCTGAGTTTAATGCACGTAGATGGGTAGAAGAGAATCTCTACCATGATCTGTATGAATTTTTTTTTGTTGCTTCCCTGTGGAGCTGTATGAATGGCTCTCAAGCCTATGCATCTAGATCAAGTTTGCATTATGGATCACATGTGTGGACCCAAGAAGAATACCAAAGGCTACAGGATGCAGATCTGATGTGGACCCATGTTGTGGATCATTGGTGGAAAGGAGTATTGGCTAGCTACACTCTGGAGTATGCCATTTCCACATATTCTGTCCGGAGGTTGCTGAGTTTGAGTTTTACGGAGCCCAGAGGATCATTTTCATGTGTTGTCCCCTCGGCTCTGAAGATCTTGATGATTACCATGAGTTTAGAGGCATTCCCAATGGCCGGCTAAACCATTCGAGTTGGGGAGCAAGGAAGCTAGGGTGGAGGAAGATGGCAGATGTCATGATGGAGAAGGATAGGGAGGAAAGATGACTCAAGTATGGTGAAGCACGTGAAAGGGAGATTGCTAGAAATGAGGTTGTAGGTGTGATGGATGTATGGTGGTAGACATTGTGGGAAGGATTTGAGGTTCACGTAGAGGACGTGGAACTGAGTAGTCTGTGTGACCCCATCTTGGCAAGCGCGTGAGAGAAACCCCTTGGCTTCTGATGAGAGTTCATCACATGGAGAAAGAAGAACCATTGGTGTGCATCTGAGCCCACCTAGTGACCGGACCCTGGTGCTTGGTTTTCTAGATCAGGGGGATAATATTGCTAGTCTAGTTGGTTACATTGGAGGTGATCGGTCTATGCCCAGGAGGTATAATTTCTCATTTGGGACTTCTATGGCTGCAAACACCAGCCCAGTGTTAGGAATTTTTGGCAAGGTATAGGCACACAAGCATTTGGTCTCACATCTGGGAGTGGCGTGGGGTATACTATTGGTAGTGGGGCATTGTCACATAGACCATAGGCGTGTAGCTCAGTGGAACTGTGGGGACCCTTGGCATGACCACTTTAGGACCTGGTGGGCTTGGTGGATCTGGTGGTTAGGAGGAGTAGGAGCTGGTGGGTCTAGTGGATCTGGTGGTTTAGGACCTGGTGGGCCTGGTGGATCTGGTGGTTCAGGACCTAGTGGACTGGTGGATCAGGTGGTGGAGGAAACACAGGTGGAAACCAAGGCTCTAGCTCAGGAGGATTTGGGCCCCAACCACCCCCACAAGTTTTCTTTGAAATGTCTCTACATTTTCCCGATTATAGAGGTATTGAGGATGTTGTGGAACATGTTCACAAGTGTGAACTACTATGGCGTGTGAAGGGTATCACAACCCCTAGAATGGAAGGCTAGTCAGTTTTGTAACCACGTTGTAAGGGTGCGTGCATAGCTGGTATAGGAAGTATGACCCTCATCAAATAGTGGTGGACTATACTACTTTAAAGAATGCATTCTTGGTAGAATTCCACATTCTGAGTTTGAGTAGAAGAGCATCAACGCTTTGAAGGAGATTCAACAAGGAATGGAGAGAGTGTGTGGGAGTATGATGTGCTTTAAAACTCTCTTGTCTAAATTATCATATGATATTCACCCTTCACAACATGCTCAGTGGTTTGTTGGGGGTTGATCACTCCTTTTAGAAGGGCCTTATCTCATAAAACTTTTATAGACCCGCGTGAGGCATTGGAAGCTGCCCTGCGCACCAAAGCTATTGGTAGTGTTGATACTGGTGTTAGCCCATTCTTGGAGGCTCAGATTGCTGCTATGGCCAAGTAGTTGGAAAAATTGTCTACTGTGAACTCAGCCCATGAGACTCGTAGTGGTTTGTGGTGCACAGATTGTGAAGTAGAGGGGCACGTTAAGGATAATTTCCCCCAGGAGGATAGTACACACCATGGTAGTAGATTGTGAAATTTTTCATGGGGACCATGATGCAAGTAGGTGCCCCTTGCATGCATGCACAATCGGAAGAATGTATCTTGTTATTACAAAATTTACACTTCTACAACCCATGATACTAAGGATGTAGGCTCATTGATCAGATCCATGAGGCCATTGATCATGGGGGTGCACCAAACTAGTGTTGCTAGTAGTTCTAAGGGTGATGATCACCATTATGAGGAGCAGCAGATGGAGGGCATGTGGAAGAGGTTTTGAGGAGGGTTTGTGGTCATGGAAACCACGGAGGAGGAAGGAGTGAGTTCCCATGTGGAACCTATTTCAATTGTGGATCTACAGAGCATTACAAATGTGAATGCCGGACTGTTGTAGTGCTCGTGGTGTGGAAAGAAGCATAAGTATGAGGAGTGCCGGAATTGTTTGAGCATATGAATCAACAAAGCACCGGAAGGACAAGGGCGCTGCAATGGTCAGTATTAAGAAGGAAGACATATAGTGGATGCCTCGGGTAACATGGGATGTAGGTTTGGAGCCTATCTTGGTAACAACAAGGGTAGAAGCCACACGCGCAAAGAGAGATACCAAGACTAGAAGAACTTGGTTTCAAGGGAGGAGGTCATTCATGGAAAGTATCAGACCCACGCATCAAAAGGAGGTATATCAGGACACCATGGATGTCATTCAGAGCTTACAAGGGGAAATCTAGTGTCTAAAGGAGAAATCCAGGAGGGAGGAACAAGGAAGGAGAGTCGAGGTGCCAAAGGATGACCTGGATGAGGTCAAGGAGGTGTGTAAAATGCTAAGGCAAGAGAATATCATTCCCTTGCTAGGATCATGGTTGAGAGAGAAGGTACCACACATGCCAGAGGAGAGTGTGAGAGGTAGGTCTTGCATGCAAACCTTCCCCTCACAGC
This sequence comes from Taxus wallichiana var. yunnanensis, assembly GCA_018340775.1. Lineage (NCBI taxonomy): Eukaryota > Viridiplantae > Streptophyta > Pinopsida > Cupressales > Taxaceae > Taxus > Taxus wallichiana. The sequence goes on along the minus strand of CM031239.1, from coordinate 766,468,011 downwards.
CTTGACTATGACAAGGAGATCATGTTGAATGTAGTTGTAGATGGATGGCTCCTCAGTAATATCCTCATTGACACATAGGATGGAGGTTAATGTTCTAACTTTGGATGCATGGCATCAGATGGGAAGACCTGCATTACAACCATCTTTGAAATGTGTTATATATGGAAAACAAGACTAAGGTAATGCCCATCGGTGTCTTAAAGGATGTAACTATTACTATCTAAGGAGCTAAGTTTATTGGGGACTTCAAAGTCTTGCTCGCCGAGTAGACAATTTCCCAGCACTACTTGGGTGCCCTTGGTGTTACAAGAACAATGTGGACCTTGGTTCAACAAAGGGTACATCAGCTTTGAGAACAAGGAGGAATGGGTCATTATACCCCTGGCTGATGGGAAGTTGACACCCTATATTGAACCATTGGGGGAAGAAGTTCTGGATAGGATATATGTGTGCTCAATCAGAGACCCAGAGATGATACACCCTACTAATGGGGTTATCCAGTTTGAAGATGCTCAGTCAGTGAGTGATACCACTAGTCTAGCATGTGACAATTGGGTGCATGGGACTTATGAATTGATGGGATGGTAGTTGAGAGGGTTGGTGACCAAGGTAACAAAGGTGTGCATGGTTCGGTGCCTTGGAGGAAAAGAACTACCCAAGTATTCAGGAGGAGCCTTCCCTGAGATCTTTCTACAGGAGGTGGAAGCTCAGTGGAGGATGAGAAGGAACAGAGAGGGATGTTAAGTTATGTCTTGCTCGCACATAGTGGCTGGTGGTGGGCTACACATCAGGAGAGCCTTTTAGAGTGGCGTGAGGTAAGAATTTCTCTCTCTGTCAGATTTTCTAGGAGCAATGTGCCCACCATCATCAAGGACTACCATGGGAAGGAGCCCACCTCTTTCCATATCCAGGAGTGTGAATGGGTCTAGAGAGAAGGTGTGGAAGCTTTTCCACCATCCCTCTGGGTGCACAAGTTGTATTCTACACTACTGTAGGGTTTGCACGTGTGCATGGTATATTCATTCAGAGACACACCGCTAGACAAGGAATTGGCAAGAGCTCATGGCTGACCTTATTCAAACCTTTGAGTATCGGAGTACCAAACCATCGATTGATAAGGCCTTGTAGGGTATCAAGTGCCTTACCATGGGGGATAGTGCCATGATGGAAGATAGGTTATTGGAATTACTAGGTGAACCAGGATTGGGGGTGCGCTTTGAAGAAGAAGTAGAGGAAACAGAAGAGTTACAACTTGAGCGCGCGTGTTTGGAAAAAGAAAAAGGAAAGTTGGTGTATGTGATTGATGGAGAGGAATCAGAAAGCTTGGATGTTAACCATTTTGTAGGGGATGTGCGTGAGGTAGTGGATAGTGAGATACTCACGTGCGTGCCTACCATGAACCCTTAAAGACAAAGAAGGTTAACATCGGTTTAGGAGAAGAACCTAAGGAAGCTATTATTGGAGACTACTGGTTGGAGAAGGAAGTTTCTAAGATCATTGATATTGTGTGAATTTGAGGATTTATTCCCATGCGGGTACCATGAGCTCAAAGGCATTCACCATTCCTTGGGGGAGATGAAGATAAAACTGAAGGATGGTGTGTGCCCGGTTAGGAAAAGGCCCTACCGGATGAATCCCAATTTGTGCGTGAAGGTTAAGGAGGAGATAGAAAAAATGATAGCTTTTGGGATCATTGAGGTAGTGGAAGAATCAAAGTGGATAAGTTCGATGGTAATCAACATCAAGAAGGATGGGTGGATTAGGATCTGCATGGATTATAGGGAATTGAATGTAGTTTGTGTCATTGATCCCTTTCCGACCCCCTTCACTGAAGAAATTTTGGAAGGAGTCACTGGGTGTGAAATCTATTCCTTTATGGATGGATTTTAGGGTACCACCAAGTCCGGATTGCAAAGGAGGACCAGGAGAAGATGACTTTCACCACTGAGTGGGGAAGTTTTGCATACATGGTCATGCCCTTTGGGTTGAAGAATGCACCTTGTTTTCTCGCGCATAGTGGTGCAAGCATTCAGGATTTCATACATAAGTTTCTTCAGGTCTATTTGGATGATTGGATAGTGTATGGTCTAGTTAAGGACCATTGTGACAATTTAAGGTTAATGTTTGAGAGGTGTAGGTAGTTGAGGATATCCCTCAACATTAAGAAGTGTGTGTTTGCTACACCCTTTGGGACTTTATTAGGGCATATCATATGTAAGGAGGGCTTGTTGGTAGATCCCACTAAAGTTGTAGTTATTGTGGGGTTAGGGGAGCCTACTAGCTAGAGCAAGTGTGTGGATTCCTTGGGCATATGGGCTATTATAGGAAATTCATTAAAGGATATGCCAAGATCGCGCACCTTTAGAGGAGCTGCTTAGACATAAAAGTGCCTTCCATTGGGGAGAGGCACAACAGAGGGCATTTGATACATTAAAAGATAGGCTTGTCACCACACCTATATTACATTTTCCCTCTTGGGACAAGCCCTTTCATGTCCATGTAGATGCCTCAGGGACCACTATTGGAGCAAGTGCTTGCACAACCAAGTGAAGGGATTGTTGATCATCCTCTGTGTTTTGCAAGTAGAAGTTGACACCAGCAGAGAAGAACTATACCACAACTGAGCAGTGAGGCATTATCGATGATCTATGCACTTTTCAAGTTTAGGTAGTATCTGCTGGCAACACCCTTTGTGTTTTACACCGACCACATGGCATTAAAGTATTTGGTGAACAAGCCTATTCTACAAGGGTGCATATGTCGGTGGGTGTTGTTGTTTCAAGAATTTGAATTCACCATTGTAGTGAAGCCTGGGAAAAGAAATTGTGGGCCTGATCATCTATCAAGAATTGATTCAGGGGAGGACATGTAGAGTATTGAGGAAACAATGCCAGATGTGCAACTATTTAGGTTGCTGTGCATGCCCTCAGATTTGGAAGAGATTGTAGTATTTTTAAAGGAAGGTGTGGTTGGAAGGAATGAAGACATTGGAGAAAAAAGTAGTTGGCCATACGCGCACGTGCCCTACATGTTAATCAGTGGAGACTTATACAAGTTGGGACGTGATGAAGTTTTTGCAGTGTGTGTATTAGAGCATGAGCCTGGCCATCATGGAGGAAGCACATGGAGGAAGTGTGGGTGGGCATTATGTAGGTGATGCCACCATGTGTAAAATATTAATGGTAGGTTTGTGGTGGGAAACCCTGTACAAGGATTGTAAAGACTATTGTAAAGTGTGTGACCATTGTCAGCGCATTGGAAAACCTAGGAAGGAGAGATGAAATGCCTTTGCACCCTATCCCTAGTGGAGCCTTTTGAAAAGTGGGCAATAGACTTTGTAGGCCCTATTGCACAGCGGCATGTAGGACTGGGTCACGTTATGTCATCACTTGCATGGATTATCTGACAAGGTGGGACAGAGGCAGCCCCGACTAAAGATTGCACAAGCAAGCCACAATGGCAAGGTTCTTGTGGGAGAACATTATCACAAGGTATGGATGCCCGTTGAGTTTGACCAGTGATAGGGGTACACATTTCTTGAATGAGACCATGAGGATCCTATTATCAGAGTTCATGGTGGCTCATCACAAGACTATGCCCTATCACCCACAAGAAAATGGAACCATGGAAGCATTCAACAAAATACTTGAGTCATACCCGACCAAAATTTGTGATGTCGGAAGACAAGATTGGGATGACAAAGTATCGGTAGTATTGTGGGCTTACAGGACAATGTATAAAAGGATGAACAAAGCCACACCATTTCAATTGGTGTTTGGTGTGGAAGCTATTTTTTCAGTTGAATTTATGTTGCCTTCTCTATGAATAGCGTGTGCAGGAGGGTTAGCCGATGAACAAAGCACTGCTGGAAGAAAGGATTGATGAGTTAATGAAATTGGATGAGAGATGATCACTCGCTAGGTGGAGCCAAACAACAGAAAAAGCAAAGTAGAAGGCTTGGCATGATCGCCACATTAGAAACAAGAAGTTTGAGGTTGGGCAGATGGTTTTACTATATGATTCAAGTTTCTACGCCACCTGGGAAGTTAAAAGTCCATTGGTTGGGTCCTTACACAATCTCGTACATCCTTGATTTGGGTGCATGCGATTCAAGTTTGGATGGGATGAAGTTTCCTGGACACTTCAATGGGAGTAGGCTGAAGCCCTACTATAAATAAGTCTTCTCGGTGTTTGTAAATAAGGTAGTTTTTCTAGTTAGTTTAGAAATTTCCTTTATGCATTCCCCTTTCTTGTGTTTCCCTTTCACGTTGTTGTTTTTTTTGTGCCTTGGGCTATCGGTAACCTTATTACTACTTTGGAGAATTTTTGAGTGTGCAGAGGACCACGTGCATCATTTTAAGTGTGGGGTGGAGTAATGTGAAGGAGCACATGGTTAGAGTGCCAAGGAAGTGTATGTTAAAAATCCTTGTTGAATGGCCCGGTTGAAAGAGGTGTATGGAGAGAAAATATGGAAGAAGGATGGTTGGTGCCAGGATAAAGCTACTTTTAGATCCCACGTACTAAGGAGGAGAAAGTGCATTAAGCAACATGAGGTAGGTGAGAGAAAAAATTAGGATAGAAGAAGTGCCTTTGGCGTGGGTTTTGCATGCATAAGAGTCTCTGTCGGGTTGGATTGGTTGCGTGCTAGAAGGTTGGAGGAGTTTTCACGCATGTTGGGGCAGTGAGTGAAAGCACTGAAGATGGGATTTGTTTGAAAAAGCCTGCATTAAATGAAAAAAGTATGGTGGTAGGTGAAGTAGCATTTAATGCTCAAAAAGGGAAAAGCTATAAGTAAAGGGTCGAGGCACTTTCATTTTCACTTTGTGAATAGAGAGAGAAGTGATTTTTACATCTATTACAAACTAGGGTTTCCAGATTTGATCATGTGAAGAAAGATCTGAGAGGTTGAAGTGTGAGCAGCTAGTTTGGATTTGCAAACTAGAAGGAAGGGTTTCACGGGTGAGAAAAGTTGTGAGGAGGTGTTGTCTTGTGGAAGTTTTATCCCAGTTAGGGTTTGAAAACTAGGGCATGGGTTCAAGAGGTTTTTCATCACAGGTTTGAGATCTGAGGCTGGAAGAAGTGGAAGAGTAGAGTAACAAGGAGGGAGTGAAGTGATAGGAGGACCTCGACAATGGCACCCAAGAGAGGAAAGGGCAAGGGCAAGGCCAAGCAGCAAGAACCTGACGTGAATACGAATGAAGAGTGGTATGTAGAGATGTAGTACCCAGATGGGGTAATGATGGGTAAGGAGTGGGAGTCCCACCTGAGGAATGTGCCTGTGAGTGACTATAACCATCGAATGAACATGATCGAGAAGGAAATGACACTGGAGTTAGTGCCCCATGAGTAAATGGACACCAGAGGGCTTGCCCATCTATAATGATGATGTTAAGGTCAAGATGGAGAAGGCAAGGTTGTTGCAACTCTATGAGTTGCCCTATTTTGGAAAACTAGAGTGCCTATACCAATGGCTAATGTCAGTGAGTACATGAAGATTACTTCCATTTTGTAGGGTGCAAGATGTGCATTACTCCTCAACTCATCTCACAGTTCACAGGCCTCATATGTGAAGGAGACAACTTGGAGGATGACCTAGGTGACAAGGAGGCAATTCAGGAAACCATCACCGAATATGCCTGCAAGAAGGGGTCGAGGTACTATGACATCTCAGACATCAAGGACCCAGTGATGAAGATGGCCTGCACATCTAGTAACAAAGCTGAATGGCAGGAGAGATGGACCAGGTCAATAAACCATGGTTACATGTTTGTAGAAAGATTACAGAGGGCACCATATACAACTTTTCTGCATACATCATGGAGGAGATTGTTAGTTGCGTGAAGGAAGGTGACAAAATCCTCTTCGGAAATGTCCTACTAACCATCATGTTTTTAGAGATTGGAGTGCCTGACGCATCGAGACAAATTTGTATGGGAGTACCCTACGAGGATCCTTCACCCCCATGAAGAGATTCGAGAAGTATGCATGTGACACAATGACAACACCCCACAAGGTGTGACTGGAGAAGTGGTATATGCACTGAGGAATGCGTTCGGGGTAGAGTGGAGGATTCCCAAACAACTACCAGCATAGTCACTGAAGGAGAAGCTGAATTTGTAGTATACCAACATTTCTACCTGGGTAGGTTAGGCTAATAGATGAATCATGGAGCCCATGGTGCAAGCTTCCCTTTGCTTTCATAGCTCAATACTTCCAAGTGGGAGTAAATAGATTCAAGGAATCCAAGAAGCTGAAGCTGGAACTTGGAAGCCTGGATCGGGACCACAGAGAGTTGCACAAAAAGTTGAACTACCCTGGGAAGCAAGCATGCATGCATACGTAGAAAGATACATATCACATGAAGTACAGATGACTAGACCAATAATGTTTCCCATTACAGGAGGATCCATGCATGCACGTATACCTCGCATAAGACCAAAGTTTGAGAAAGGCACGTACCTAGAGAATGATGTCTCCATACCTGAAGATCCCATGGGTAGGAAGGCCCGCACCCAAGAAGAGGGGAAGAGGAAGAAGAAGCACCAAGTGTGTAGACTACTCAAATGGTAAGCATGCCATCAATGAGTGCCAAGCATAGCACCTACATGCGTGTAGAAAGAAATCACCGGTAAAGGAAAAGACACCAGAGGAAGAGGTGCCAGAACAACCCCTCACCAAGGAGAAGTCACCAGAGAAAGAAGAGAAGGTTGAGTCCCCTATCAAAGAATCACCTCTCAGGAAAAAGTAGAGGATGGAAGAGGAAGCTGACTCGGAGGAGACCGACAACTTGGAGAAGTACATGGGTGGAAGAGAGGATGAGAGTGAAGAAGATGACAGTGAGGAGGATGAGCCTGAAAGAGACCAGGAGCCACATGTCTTCAGCATGTGTATGATTCAAGAAGAAGAGAGTGGAGAAGAGAAACAGGAGTTTGTGTTCATGTGGCGCAAGGGCACAGGATGGGGAATGCACTGGGACATGGGAAGGAATGAGGAGATTGGTGCAGAGAAGCAGAGAGCCCATAAGCTTCACAAAGGAGTAGATAACTGAGGTAGCAGAGAGAGAGGCAAAGAAAATGCTCGAGGCCTTAGTAGACCAAGAGTTGGAGCACAATGCTGACATAGTGCTTGGAGGAAGGAAAAGAGGAAAACATTGAAAAGGAGCATGACAGCGTGGGAGGAGGTCCCACTCTAATGGTGAGTTTTCCCAAAGGTGCGTGCTCGGGTAGGAGGACCCTTGATATAGAGAAAAGACAAGTGATGGGCTATGTTGATGACTCAAAGAAGGTGCTACGCACGTGGTTCAGAGCACTGTACCCACAGAAAGGATTTTAGCCATGGGGTCATTTGAAAAGGAGGGGCATGTACCCAGGATGAAGAAGATGCTCTCTTGGGCATGTTTGAATCCCACATTGATGAGCCAAGACTTTGAAGTCTGCCAAGGAGCAATCATAATAGTACTAGAGTCTAAGGGAGCCAATCCCTTGGTAAATGCCCAGGAACTCTCGGATGAGCAGGTCTGTAATGCGCTCAACAAGGTCACGGTCGAGATAGAGGCTAGGCTCTTTTGTGCATGACAATGACAGAATAAGAGTGCTAGAGGGAAAGCTAGGGAAGAAAGAAGAGGAGCTGGTTGAGAAGGCCAAGAGCTTGAAGCAAGAAGAACTGATCAGTGCGTAGCTGAGGCGTGAGCTAAAGGATGAGAAGACAAAGGTGCAGGAAGTATACAAGAAGGTGGAGTCTATCAAGAGTGCCATCATTTTAAAGCACCCAGACCTAGTGCCACCACGTAGAAGTATGCATCCACTCTGGAATGCTTAGAAGATCTAACATGTGTCCTCACCATGGAGAGATGACCTTTGGCCCTAGAGTCTATAGAGGAAGTGGCCATGCGTGCTTAAAGAAAGAGGACAGGTTGAGGGTGGTAGTGCTCATTGTTGAGTATAGCAAGGTGCTCACAGAGGTTAAAGTCACTACCCAATCTGTTGAGGCCACATATGATACTTGTGTAGATAGGGATAAGGTAGCAAGCACCTTGGTCACCACACATGAAGTGGAGCTAAAGGAGTTCCAAGAGAAGAATAAAGGAAAATAGGCGAGAGAGAGGGACAAGGTTCTTGCCGAAGTAGAAAGAAAATATGAGGCAATTGAAACATTAAGGGGTTCAATCAAGGCCCGAATGAAAGAACTATACCCTCAGATTACTAGGAGGATGGACATGCTCGAAGACCTGGGCAAGGAGATGGAGAAGATCGTTGACACTTTGGGCACCAAGGAATTGGCCTAAGTTTTGATGAGGTGAGCATCCTGATCGGTGACCTCTGTCAAGAAGGCACAGAGTGAGGTCGACATATGGAACAAGTTGGAGGTAGACTTGTGGAAGGATTTTCCTAGCTTTCTGAGTTAATGCCCCCCCATTCTTCCTTCTCCCCAATTCTTTCATTCCTTTATTCTTTTTGCAAAATGTAAGACTACACCTTGGTTCCTTAAGGTAGCATACATCTTGGTTAAGTGGAGTGTTTCCATGGATGGAGAATAGGCATAGTGTGGGGTGATGTTGGACCCCTAGAATATTGACCAAGTATGAAGGCACGTAGGTGTGCAAGGTCCCAGTTATGGAATGGCACAAGGCAAAAAAAGTGCACAAAGGAGGGTTTAAGAGAAGGGTTTAAGGAAGCTCGTAGCATGCACGATGCATGAGGATAGAGCCAAGGGTTTGGGACTTAGTCAATTTGGACATCTAGAGTAGAACACATGAAAAGCATGACCGGTTTGTGTGGATAAGGTGCCAGCCTGGTGATAGGTTGGCCCAGGAAGGAGCATGCTAGAAGCTTCTAGAAGCACATCATGGGATAAAGTGGAAAGCTCAGGCCTAGAGAAGCATGCTCACATGGAGGACCACATTCGGACACTTGGCACCGGATCTGAGGGCATTGGAGGGTGAGTTGGTAGTCCAAGAGAGCTATAAATACAAGCACCTGCAGAGTAAAAGAGAGAGAGACAGAGAGTATGGGTGGAGCTCTGCAGAAATACTATGAGGACTCTGTTAGTGGATAGTTGTATTTGGGAGAGAATGCATTAGGCTTAGGGATTGTAATTTTCTTTTTGGTAGCTTAGTTACATAAGTCAGTGTGCATGCATGACTATGGTCTGCTTCTCTGTGACACTCTGTAATGGCTCAATGGATGTAATGAGGTTACCTATTATATATATACATGAATATCAATGATTATGATGCATACTTCTCTCTCATGAGTTCTCTTTCCTTTCATGCTAAGTAAGGATGCTTGTATGTTTCTTGACAATCTTACTTAAGAGTCCCTCTAAGCATGATCATCATCTGCACTCGCCCACTACCCCACATTCTCTCCATCTACATTTTCTTGTCATTCCCATCATCGATCCTCTCACCTCCTCTTTCATTCTCACATACACCACTTCCTATTGGTCCCTTTTTCATCTCCATCATCCATCGCTAGGTAGTCTTACTTAATCATTATCTTGCTCCATTCATTTCGTGTATTATTTCTTCATTTTTATCTCATTCATTCTCATCCACTACATCCTCTCCTCATCTTCATCTTCATACACATCGTTATCCCTCTTTTATTTACTCTTTCCACTCCATCTTCTAGAGTTCTCCCACATATCTACCCCCATACTTACCCGTCATTGTCATTGATCTTCCCCTAACATTCTTTCATCATCATCTTCTATTTCCGCGCTAGTAATTATCGGTGGACTTCTCCTAAAAATCACTCATCCCCATTCTGCACAACCTGAATCCTTTTCTTTGACCTCCTCCATTCTATCTTCATTCCTTCCTTCCTTTGTGCCCTCTGATCATTATAGGGGACTTCTCCTAACATCCCTTCATTGGTGTTCCCCTCCCATTCTTCATTTACTTTCTACCTCGTCTCATCTTTTGTCCCATCCTTTCCTATTGATCATTATTAGTGGATTTCTCCTAACATCCATTCATCGCATTGCCTCTCCTATCCCTTATTTTCTTTTTCTCTCGCCATCTCTCCATATTCCATTCTTCCTTGCCAATTTCTTCACTGTCTTCATCATGCACCCTCTCTCTATTTTCTCATCATCAACTTATCCTCATCTCATGCATCTCCGCATCTTTTCCAATTGATGTCATTCCTCCCCTCAAGCTTCTCTTTATGCTCCTTGTGCTTCTCACTCTTTATCAAATATCTCTATTCTTGGTTCCCTTCCTTCTGCATAATTTTCTCCATTGTCTTCTCCTCCTTTTTGATCCTCATCTTATTTCACTTCCTCTACATCGTCCTTCTCCCCGTTTTACCTCACATTTCCTCCTTACTTCCCTGATGATAACCTAACTATTCATCACCGTCCCATCTCCTTTATAATCTCATCATCCACATGCATTTCCATGTGGCTAGTTCCATATTCTTTGCCTTAGATTTCCTCACTATGATCCGTTTCCTTCAATTTTATTTACTCTATCATCTCTTTCGTTTTCCATTAGCTCTCTGCTTTCCTTTGCTTTATCCTCCTTCACACCTTTCATTTTAAATAACTCTCTCTTTTTCATAATTTCACCCTCTACTCTATCCTTTTCTTGTCTTCTCTTTGCTTGTCCTTCTTCATTTCCCCCTTTCTCTATAATCCTTCTTTGTTATCTTCTTCCTCCCCTTTCATTCCTTCTTTTCTCCTCCTCTGTCTCCGTCCCTCTATTCCATACCCTTGTCGCCTTCACATTAGGTCTATAGAACATTTTCATCTATCTTCGTTGAGACCGCAATTGTCCTCTACCAATGTGATATCGAGTCACCACCACCATCGCTTTTGTTCATTGTTATTGCGATTTTTTTTTCTCGGGGCATCTTGCCTTTGGTCATGTCTTCATTTAGCTTCAGACACATATTTCATCTAACCCTTTTTTTTTTGTCTCGTGGCTTGTTATCGCAAACCACTCAACAAAAAGGGGCAAATGTAGACACCTATTTTTGGGTGTAACCCCTCTTCGTCATCCCACATTGACATCTCCTCCCACTTTTCTTTTGTTCTAAATCCCATCCATCTACATTTTAATTAATCAATAGTTTTAATTAATTAATAGGTTCCACATACCCATTTTATAATCTAAATATTGTCACATCTCAAAAATAATGCAAAACATGGGCAATAATGCACCCATCCGACATCCCACTCTTAAAATTCAAAAAGAGAATACATTATTTCACCTAATATCCCCACCTCTTATCACATCCTTATCTTTTTCTTTACTTTAAGTCAAATTGTGAGCCCCTGCGTGATCACATCACCTCTTTTAATCAAGGTTACTTTACTCAACCCTGAGTATCTTTTAACCTGTAGTCTAACCTCACCATTAAGCTATAAATATGGGTTTTCTCCCATATTTCAAAAGAGACTGGACCTAGACTCGGAAGACCTGGACCGACTGGACCGGAGGAAATAAGTTAGAAAATATGGGAAAATGTTGTTTTGAATTCTTATCTTCTTGTTTATTATTTTTATCCTTATGATGTCCTTGTAGTGACACTATAATCCCCACGATACTTTGCCCATGATTCGTTAGTTCACGTAGCGGGATTCTTGTTGCACATTGTGTTCGGCTTAGATCGATAGCACCATCTACACACCCACGGCATCAAGTTCTTTTGTTTATCAGCTTACATGTTATCAATTTATCTTGTATTTTATCATTATTCTATATCACATGGGGGTTTGCATCCTCCAAGGGAGTTAAAATCCTCTTGGAACCGACACCTGTCCAGGAAACCCCGCATATTGTTATCTAATCTTATGTGTTTGGCCTTACAAATCTAGCTTCTTGATATCATACATATATCTTCTTTGCACTGTAGATCCACATCTGCATATGAGGTCCTAAGCCCTCTATTATTCAAAGTTACTTGGTGGCTTCGTATTGGCTTTCACCCACGCGAGAATGAAGTTTCTGACAACATGGTGCCGATCCTGCGTCTTCAGGTTTTGTGTCCTTGCCTTGTTACCTTAGCTTTTCTTAGATTGTGACACTCTGGATTTTGTGTCCTTGCCTTGTTGCTTTGGTTATTGTTCTTAGATCGTGGTACACCTATTCGCAGATTGATTGAATTATGTTTGGTGTTTTTTTATTACACTTTCGACATCACTCTGCTGACAGGTTTCCTTGTATGGAGCTATTCGGTGAAGCTCAATTTCAGCTTGTTTTTGAGTTTTGTGATTGAGTAGTGGATTTAGACCATAGTGCACACGAAACTTCTTCAACATTATACGAGTTTTTGAGCCAAGCTTCTCGGGGATGCTTTGCAACGGGTTTTTACTCTCTTTACTTTGTTGTTACTGGTTTTGGGTACCTTGCGGTGTCATTTTTTCCCAGCTTATTGTACATGAGTACCTCATTAGGCCTAGTTGCCAGGACTTATACTATAGACATGCCACTTCTATTTTGGCCCCTAGCTTCACTTGAGGGGGGTGTTAGAGTAGGTATTTACCTTAGCTCATGTTCACCTAGGTACTTTATTTACTTTTATTATATTTATCCTCACCCACTTATGTGTGTGGATATTTATTTTATCTTATTTAGATATTATCTAGTTGTTACGTATAGTTCTTTCCTTGATCTATGGTATTGACTAGATCCTTGATGTGTAGTTCTCTCCTAAATCTATGGTCTTGACTAGTTCTTTGATGACTAGTTATTTCCTTGATTTATGGCTTGATCTACAACCTCGATCGTTCTTAGATTGTTATTCCTTGCTTATATTACAAGGCCCATTCTCATTGTATTTCATTGAGTTCGATAATAATATATGATATTGCTGCTCATTTATTTGCAAAGGTTTTAAGTAAAGTTATTCGACTTAATTGCTTTCATCTTATAGATCATGGTGTTTGATTAACATTTGTGTTCTTGGCTTGATATGATTTGGTTATTGTTCCTTTTATGATTAAGATATTTCCCATACTTCATGGCATTAATACCCACTACCCGAAGAAAGGGAAATTAGTTATTTCAACTGGAAGAAAGAAGCGGTTACGAGGAAGTTTCTTTAATTCCAATAATTTTTCTTCGTGAAAGACTCTGGAAAAAGTCATGCAAGAAGCTTCAAAGATATTTTATTTCTAACTTCTTATTTCCCGTAGAAGTATTTTTGAGAAATATTTTGTTTACAATAGTTTTCCAGAGTTCAATGTTCCAACTATTAGAAATTTGAGAAGAAGAAATTTAATGTCCACAAGGGAGATCCACATTTACCAAAGTAAACATCTGTTTCAAATCCCACACAATGCATTGGTTTTGAAGGAGAAATTCAACGCCTATGCAAGAGAGAAGACATGGATACATGTGTGAAAGGAGGAGGTTGCCAAGAGAAGTCTCTAGTCACACCAAAGATTAATACACGCATTTGATTTTGATAGCCAAGCAAGGAATCCACGCAATAAGGAAAAGAGAGTCCAAGTTGCAGGGAGAATCCAACGTGGAAGCATAAGGAGAATTCAACCTTGAGACAACAAAAATCCACGCACTTCCTGGACAATCTCCACGCAAATACAGAAGGAAATTCAATGCTAGTGAAGGAAATAATCTCCACGCAAGTCAAGGGAGAATTCTACGCCAAGGCAAAGCAAGGATTCAACGCTGGCCAAGGATCAAAATTCCAACACACCAACAATTAGGATTAAAAGGAATAAAATCAAAGATCCAATGTGGAAGCAAACAGTCCAACGTTCCATCATTTTCAGGCAGCAAAGGAGTTTTCCATGCAGATTTTGAAGGAAGAGAATTAGTAATCCATTCACTTGCCAAAATAGAGGTTAAAATCCCACGCATGCATAAAGGTCCACCCATTTTCAAGAGGAAGCAAAATCTCAGCCAACAAGGCCATGTGGGAGAGGAGAGGATAAAGCCAAAAAGTAGCAAGTTTTCATTTTTTCCCACACATTTACCTCAGCAATTTTCAATGCATAGCTGTCAAAGAGGAGCCCACATTGGAGAAAAAGACCCACGTGCTGAAAGAAGCATTCCCATGCAGCCATGAAGGAATATAGATCCACATTTGCATAATTCAAGCAAAAACCAGTCCAAGGAGTTCCACACATTCGAAAAAAAGAGAAATAAATATCACGCATTCAAACACCAGCGCAAAAAATTACAAGTTCAAAGTATTTGTCAGAAGATCAGAGTAGTTCCCACGCCTAAGCTCAAGCTATTGGAAATGCAAAGAAGTAGAAAATTAATAAAAATTCAAGATCGATCCTGCATGTATCCATTGCGACCGGATAATATTAAAAAAATTATTATTTTTTGTGCGGTTTGTATCTGTCGAAGTAATCAACTTTGGAGCTTGATATCTCGAAGCTGAATGATTTTCGTGAAAAACAAATCATTGCCCAAAATTTTACTCATGTTAAGGTGCTTCCATAATCATTTGCAAATGCACAACACCTCATTTGATATTTTTCACAAACCCAAATAAAACGTAGTTTGTTTGAATTTTGCCGCACGCACTTTCAACTTGTTCAAAGGCCTACTTTGAGAATTCGTATTTTGGGCTTGAGTGATTTTCGAGAAGAACGCTTTGGTTTGTTGAACTCTCCCAAATTCATGTACTTATTTTCCAAATTGAAAATTCACAACACCTCGTTTAATATTTTTCACGGAGCCAAATAAAACACAATTTATTTGATTTCGTTCTTGCGCATACGCTTTTCAAACTGTTAAAGAGACTAACTTTGAGAGTTGATATTTTGAACTTTGATGATCATCAAGAGGAAAGGATTATTTCTTTGGATTCTCCCCACATTCATATATTTCCTTTATAAGTTGTATATTCCCAAGGTGACGTTTGATATTTTTTCTAGGCTAAAACCAAACAGATTTTCGTAATTTTACACTTGCATTTTCTTGCGCAGTTTTAAGAGTTAACTTTGACCTTTAATATTTGATCAAGAATTTGATTTGGGAAAAAACCCTCTAAACGAAAACTTTTGGTACCTTAATATAATCTCTTATCCAAAGGAGAGCTTCTTAATAAGATTTACTAATTTTTCCAGGCGTTTCGAGGCGATTTGTTCAGCTTTTAAAGTCTAGAAGTAATAGCTAGAAATGAGGTTTTTTGTCGCTTTTGTCACAATCATGTCATCTTAAAAATAATTTTGTGGTATGGGTCCCAAGGAATTCTACCCACCTCGACACAAAGATGAGAACATTGCCCATACCAACTTGGGACACATCGACATAAGTCGGTTCTACAATCGCATATCAACCGAAGGTGAATCACAATTTCTTGACGTTTGTTTGAATTGGTCATCACTTGCATGGATGCACTACACAACTGCATAGTGTGGTGATTCAACTCCAATGACTCCGAAGTGAATTGTAATCTCGACTCTTGGAAGATCTTCTCAATGGTGAAAGATCAGGAGCTGGATTCTGACAAGCCAAGGTGGCGTAATGACTATGGTCTCACGACAAATGAAGAATTCATCATGGAAGGTATTCAAAGCATGTGGATAATTGTGAATGTGAATGTGAATAAAGACAAAATTGCTCACACCAGGATGTTGCTCAAACGGAGAGGTGGATGAATTGCTCAAGTTTCAAGCTCGACTCTCTTGTCATCTGGAGGATTACGGAGCACGTTCAATGAGTTCATTCCCGTACGACCGGGATAGGCAGAATCTTGGTCCAATGGATAAGGCACTAATCCTAGGTGTCTTGATCTAGGTGGTGCGTTGTTGACTAGGATGTCTATGTGTGTGTCCAAGTCATTTAAGTGGGGTCCACATGTACCAACGCTTTTTGTTATAAAGTGGTGTTATTAAACTCACTTTTGGAAAATATTTGATAACTTAAGTGGTTTCTATTTTTCAAGTTACTTTTTAAAAGTTGGTTGAAAAAGTCAAGGTCATTTAAGATGCCCTATTTAATGTTCATGTAAACCCTAACTACTTTGTAACCAACTTTTGGGTTATAAAAGAAAGTCAGGGGCTCATTTATAAGGGCAAATTTGAGAGAGGAGAAGAAAATACTTTTGTGTGCAAGCTTTATTTCAAAGAAAGAAAATTTGTGTTCTTTTGAGAAGACATTTTGGAGTTAATGAAATATGAACTTTGTGTCCCATTCATTGTCTCTTATAGCATTTGATGTTCTTATGTTCATTAGATGTTAGTGTTTGAATCTTGCATGCAAATATTGTCTTGGATCTTATTTTCAACGCTACTAATATGTTGTTCTAGTTCACAGTGATCAAGCTCTGATTATCTACTTGCTCACGTGTGTTCCCTTTTACTCATTCTCGTTTAGCTGATGTAAACTCCGTTTTATTTGTGTTAGTTATTTATTGTTCTTCTCCATGCAATATTAGGCTCTAATTTTACCTAACTATTGCATGTTCCTTCCATCCATTCCTTTCCTTCATTCCATTCCATCTCCCTCATTCACTTTTCTTTCCATTGATGTTCCAAAACACCCCCCACATACAATTTTGAATGTACAGGTGTAAATATAGTTTTGGTTTTCAATAAAGGCAACCTCACCTTCATTGAGGAGGGACTTCATTCCCAATGTTGCATGTCATTTCGCATGAGTGAAAATCCATATGTGAACAAATCCACAATAATTTCTAGAATTAGCAAAAAAATTCTAAATAACTTTGGATGCCTTTAAAATTGGAAAACTACTTTATCTTTGTTTTGGCTACATGAATGCCAAATTTAGAGCTTTCTTTGATTCCAATCAAACTAAATATAGTTTAATTTATCTCATGTACAATTAGTTAACTAATTTAACCTATGAAATAACCCCAATTTTAAATTCTTCATCTCCATTAGTTGTTTTTAGCTCTCTTAGGTCACTTGTTTTGTCTTAGTCTTATTTTAACAACCAATTTGGTCGATTAATCAAAGATTAGTCTCTTTTAAATTGACTTAGCATCTAATTCTTAATTAATATTTATTTTATTAAATTCCTTGATGACTCAACTCCTGTTTATCTCTTAACTAATTGATTAAATTTACTAAATCCTATTGCCACATATCTTTGCCCCCAAATTTTCTAACTCGGGTCACTAGGAAAACTCCATGTCGCCTCATACTTGTTTTATAACTTTCATCATTATAAAACCTAGCTCCCACTAATTTTGGACACTTGTCCTCTATCAACACTAACTATCCCGGTATATTTTAAAAACTTTTACTTGGCTTTTTGTATGGTTGATGCATTGATTTTGGACACATGGGTCCAATCGACATTGTCTCTTCTTCTGATACTTAGGTTCTTGGACCTAAAACTTTGTGCATGTTTGTTTCATCGATTTCCATCATGTGGTTAGAATCGGTTTAGTTACACTCTAATTCTTAGGCTTTTCCCATCGTACTCTCTATCCACCAATTGGAGACACTTGCCTTACATTAGAGAGATCGTGACTCTCAAACCTTTTAAACTATGACTTTTACATACCTTCCTCCACACCAATTTGTGATAAGTGTAGGGAATTAGTGTCACTACATGCCTTTTAGAAACTTAGGGCTATCTCGTATACTATTCTCACCGATGTAGTCCACATGGTGAAGATAGATATCTCCTCACTCCACGAAGGTTTTAAGACCTTTGGATTAGATCCCACACTCTTATCTTCCTTGATTAGAGACACATGTCTAGAATATGTGCATTCCACGTCCTTTAAAGAATAAGAGTAATTGGTTTAAATTTGATGTCCCGAGTTCATTGTAGAATTATTATAACTTGGCTTGAAATGTGCTTGGCTAGATTTAAAGTGCTTCAAACTTATGTAGGGGCTGATCCTAATTCCCGCTCTTGGAATAAGGAATTTTAGGACAACTTCATTTGAGATTTGGAGATGAAGACCAAGTAGTGTCTTGCATTTTTGTCAAGAAATTTTTGAATTGAGATGTAGAAACCAAGTGAGGAAATGAGAGAATTTAAATTACTTTTATACCATTCCACTTGATACAACAACTTTGTACCATGTTTTACCTAAGAAGGGGAATAAGGATAAACATATTTTTAGGACTATATGTATACATAAGATAAAATCAAAGAAAAGTAGATAAAGCCATTTGATAGTTATGTCTAACATGTATGTTATTTTCTAAGAGGATATAATATTATAAGTGGAAATTTGGAAAAGCCTGGTAGGAAGTGTAGGATGTCTATGAGCAATGAGGTCATTCTGGTAGGTGTTTGAGTGAAAAATAGGAGAATATAAAGTGTTTGAAAACCTTGGGAGAGGGTAGGATAATGTATTTAACCTCTGTTTGTGCTTGCAATTCATGACTAAGCCAAATACCAAAGTCAAGTTCCAAACTACCAAATCCCCCCTTTAAGCTAATAAATATTTTTTTAGCTTAAATGAAATATGCCCCGGAGTATGTAAACACTCTTTTCCTTTTCTAAATCACTTGCTTGATTGAATAGTTGCAATATGCCCCTAAGAGAACAACATGCATTACAAGAGTATAGTCAATCTCCATATAATGGAAATTGAATCTTTAACTCTAAATATAATGAAATTGAATTTGAAAATTGTGAAATAGAGAAAAGGAAGGATTACACCTGTATGTGTGGACCAAATTATCTCTATAGATGTATAAGACTATGCCCCTTTGTCAAGGCATGTGAATATGGAGATTATAGTAATAACCATGGAGAATTGGGGGTGATCAAATTCCTAATTTGAAGAACTAGAAAAAGGTTGAGAATGCAATAGGCCCAACATAAAATAAAAGAGGAGTCGGGGGATATGGAAACCCCGACACATAAAGTGAGAAGAGTGAGAATATAGTAAACTAGGAGGTTGGGGCATAGTAAGTCTAACACATAAATAAGGGTGAAATGAAAAAGTCTCACAAAGGTGGATGATAAGGCCGTTGTGTGTCACTAAATGACACGTTTCCACCGCAATGAACCACACCATTGTAAATAGATCTAGGATCATAAATTCTTAAGTGTATTGAACTTGAAAAATAGAAATAGTATATGAAAATAGAAAATTTTATAACATGTATTTGAAATAGTAACTATGTGATGTAAGAGCATATAGGTTCAAAGGAAATCCTCGTATCAACTCAATAATTGAATAGTTGGAGTTAGTTGTGTTTGTATTTTTGGAGTATTCAACGGGTTGAGCATTGAAGAAATCTATTGGTGACAAGTTATGGATTATAATGTTACATTATATTGAGTGAAATAGTCCATTGTGAGATGTTTATGGAGTGCAAAATTTACCTATGTAATGTATGGTTTATTACACAATCATCCAATGTGCACTATTGTTTGCGTAGTCCTATTTGAGTCGTGAACATAGAATAATTGAATGTTCAAGGCACAAGTTTTATATAAGGTCAATTCGTTGTGTTTGGGTAATTGTTGGGTCTTTTTATCCTTGAATTTGAATTATGTCAAATTATGAGTCTTAAAAGGTGGCATGAACAACTATATAAATAGAGCCAATTTCCTTAGGGAAGTAGTTCAAGTTTTTGGGGAACTCAGAGTACTTCAAAGTAGAGTGTGGATGTGAGCTTAGTGCTCACAAAATCATGATGATGGATGAGTAACCATAATCACATTGTAAATAAAAACACACGAGTGTTGCAATTATATAATGTATGACATGAGGGTTGAGTTATAGTATGTAGAGAATCTACCGTGTTCATATTTTGTTTAAAAGGATGAAATGTTGGTGATCAATTTGATGGTGCTATTTCTCCAAATAAAATATCCCAAAGCTTTACTTTATTCAAATTTGTGTTCATTTTATCTTTATGTCAATGCATATTTTTTCTATTGAATTTATTCTTCCATGCATATTTTGAAGGTTGCGAGGTGTACCATGGATCTTCATTGATCACCCTAAATCCATATGCACATTTAGTATTAGAGTGGTATTTATTTCCTTGCAAATCGATACATGAAAAACATTTGAACTTTTCCACATTTGTGAGTTTGGGTAGAAAATGTATACATCTTCCATCCGGTAAATTTTAGGTAGAAGGTGTGAGGGAGAGAGTGCAATAATAAGTTTTGTGGCTTTCCATAATGTGGATTTTGGGTAAATTTTCATTACAAGATAAAAGGATTATTGGGTATAATATTGCATAGATTGTGGTCGTGAGTTTCAAAGAAATAAAAAGGAAAAACAACACACCAGAGGAATCTAGGACGTCAACAATAGGTCACAAGAGTTTATGACTTTTTCCGAAATGTTGTGGACTAATAAAGCTCACTTGGAGGTCATAGAATCTGCACAATGACAAGTTATTATTGTGGAATGTCATAGTGATGATGAAGGTTGAACCACATAACATAGAGCTTAGAATGCAAATAAAAACGTGAATGCAAACTCAAATGCGGAAGAAAAGGAAGCATAAGATGGTCTTGAGGATAGATTACTTCCCATAATTAGTAGAATGGTCATATATTGGATACCCCTTGTTATTTTGGTAGTTTGGAACCAACATAGCTCATGGATTGAATAAAAAACATGGAGAAATATATTAAATATGAAGGTATGGAATATCCTAGGAAGTTCAAATTTAGGTGCACAAAGCTAAAAGGTCACATGTTTTTATGGTGGGAACATGTCCATAATAATTGAATACAACATGGAAAACAAAATGTAAATACATGGGAAAAAATGGTGGCGAAGCTCAAGAAATAGCCCCACCCCCACAAATTACCATCTCGTTTTATATAGAAAGTTCCAAGGTTTATGACAAAGAGATCTTCGTGTGAAGGAATACACCAAAAAAATTTATTGACTCACCATTATATAGAGACATGTGGATACTGATGTGGAGAAGATGTCTAGGTAGATGATTGGGTTGTAGGTAGTGATTCAAGATCATATTAGTATGTTCAAGTTTGTTATGTGGAGGAAACCTATCAATATGCTTTGTAAGTAGCAAGGTGCTAATCATGGAAAGGGAAAGGTCATGAAATGTCATGAATAGTGTAAAGGAAAAGGAATTTTGTGTAGAGTGGAAGTGAGTCATGTTTAAATGCATAAAATAAAGGAACATCTCAAGGAGGTGGAAATGCATCTTAAGGAGGAGTTTATGGAAGAGGCCACAAATTCAGTAGCATGTGCTACATGTGTGAGAAAAAAGGAATTGAGCATATTCTGTAAGGAGAGTTAGATGGTTTTCCGTGTCATGAGGAAGAACTAGAGATGAGAGAAACACCAATGTTTAAGTATGCATTGTTAAAACTAGAGAGATAAGAAATTGGTCATGAGGAGAGAAATTTGTTTAGGGTGACATGTGAGTTAGGGAGAAAATATACAAGATGATATTGTATAGTGGGAACCCCGATAATTTGGTAGTGGAAGAAATGGTAGATAAGCTGAATTTGAAGAGAAGTGATCATTGAATCCATACAAGGTTTCATGGTTTTAGAAGGGAAACCAATTGTTAGTAAATTAACTATGTCTAGTCAAATTCTAGACTCGGGATATATGAAGATTAAGTAATGTGTAACAACATGCCCATTAACACGTATCATGTGCTACTTAGTAGGCCTTGGGAATTTGATCGAAAGGTGCAACATGATGACTGCACAAACACCTACATGGTAGAGAAGGATGGAAAGAAGTATACTTTGAACCCATTACAAGAGAAGGGTGGAGCAACACAAAAGTGTTGTTACTCTTGGGTAAGTATTTATTGAGTGAGGTAAAGATGGATAGTGCATGTTTTATGCTCATAGTGTGGACCACACAAAGAGAAGGCATGGAGTGAAGAGCTAAGAAAGAGGAAACGATGCTTCAAGAAGTGAAATGATTGTTGGAAGAGTTTGTAGAAATTGTGTCTAGTGAGTTACTTAAAGGGTTACCACCTATGAGAGATACAAAGGAAAGTGCAAGAGCTATTGGATAGAGGATTCATCTAAGATAATATGAATCCATGTATAGTTCTAACAAAATTAGCACCAAAGAAGGGTGGTAAGTGGCATGTGTGTAATAATTTAAGGTCCATAAACAAGAATAACATCACGAACAAGTCTCCACTACCATGCACGAATGAAATTATGGATTGTTTGTGTGGAGTGAAGTATTTCAGCAAGGTTAATTTGAAGAGAGGATACCATCAAATTTGCATAATAGAATCAGATGAATGGAAGAAAACATTTAAGACTCAAGAAGGATTGCATGAGTGGCTTGTGATTTCTTTCAAATTGAGAAATGCAACAAGTATTTTTATGATATTGATAAATCAAGTCATAAAACTATTTTTATACAAGTTTGTGATTGTGTATTTATATGATATTATGCTTTTTAATAACTACACATAAAGAGAATTTGATACACATTTGACAAGTGTTGCAAAGATTGTGGCAAGTGAAATTGTTGATTAATTTGAAGAGTGTATTTGTATGTAAGAGGAATTGATATATATATATATATTATAGGATTTTGATTTCGGAGAAGGATTAAAGATGGACCCTAAAAAGATTCATGTAATTGTGGATTGACCATCGTTGAGGATTGTTTATGAACCACACAATTTTCATGGGCTGGATATATTTTACCGTAATTTCATCAAGAACTTTAGTGGTGTATGTATATTGATTACAAAGGTTGTGAGAGGAGATAGGAAGAGTTTTTTCTAGAGAAAAGTTTTGGAAAAGAGTTTTGTGGAATTTAATAGAATAATAATATAGTCATTAGTATTGTCATTTCCAGGTTTGCAAAGGTGAACTTCAATTTGATTGTGATGTTAATGGTATAACCATTGACATAGCCATCAGCATAGTATTAAGTGAAGAGGATAAACATGTTGCATATTTTTGTGAGAAGTTGAATGATTCAAGAATAAAGTATAATGTTTATGATCAAGATTATTATGCGATTGTGTAAGCGTTGAAGAAGTGAAGACATTACCTGTCATTTGAAGGATTTTGTGTTATACATCGTATACATTGGGCATTGAAGTTTATCGGGCAATGAGGAAAAGTTGAACCATAGATTATCACATCCAATTTTTAGACATGTATTGTTTTAGAGACATTCAAATGACTAGGTGGTCGCTACCATAATGATAAAGCATTTATTTCTATTTGGATTGGTTTGAGAAATTATTATGACATTTTTTGGGATTAAAACATTAATTATATGTTGATTTGATTTACCAAAGGATGATGATGTAATTGTATTCAATTTACGTTACTATTTATATGTTGTTCTTATTATATTTTAGTTGAATTCATTATGTGAAACACACTCGGGTGTTTCTTGTCTAATTGTGCACAAATGTTATCCAATAGGAAGAAGGGTATCATCGAGAGAAGCAAAAAGATGAAATAATGGGTATAGATAGAGAGAGTATCATGTGTGCTACATTACATAAAAATAATGTAACCATAAATCTTAATTGACCTTGTTTATCCCTTTGTATTTTAGTTGCATTTATTAGTGTCACCTCATGTAAGGCATTGGGATCATCTAGTCACGTTGCGATGAAGACAAGAGGCATAATGTCGCATGATTAAATTTGTCATATGACAATGTTATTTTGGTGGCATGTCATCATTTTATGACTATAATTCAATTTATAATGGTATCATGATGTTTTACAATTACACTCCGTTTAAAAACCTCAAAGGAATCCTTTGAGGTTAGCCAAGAAAGTTTAAAATAACTCACTCCCACTTTGCTAGAGCTCGAATAAATTAAACAGATGACTCAAAGGTTTTAAATCGACAAGCCTTGTATTTAAATTGACCCACTTAAGCTTTGAACATAGGGCTTAGGTTACGTATCCTCAAGCTCATCTCGTCACCACCGCTAAGCGTTGTCACACTACTAAGCCCTTCATACATGCGGAGGAGAGAAAGATTTCACAAAGAGAATGTGGAGGAGATATATGTAGTGGAGGAGCATTTTTACAAAAGGGGCATTAAAACACAGCTTTTACAATGTAACCCCACCTTGAAGTGTAAACTTTTTTATTAAAAACGGTTTGTAACCCCCATTGATGGGATTTGTAAATTTAAATTTAAGCTTGATTATACATTCTTTTACATAGGATTTGTGTTATTGATGAAAGATGTGAATTAAGAAATTTGGATTTTACGAATGTGTTTAGGAATTTGGATTTTCATGGTTGATAACGAAGGATTGGACTAAAGGTATAAATTGTTATCAGTAAACTTTAAATGTTGAACTTAAATGATTCCAATGGATGGGAACATTTAAGCGAGACTTTTTATTATACTCCAATCAGCGATACATAAAGAGTAATGGTGAAATTAATCAAGGAGATTCTAAGAAGTTGAGCGTTAAAGATTGAATGGACCTATGAGAAAATGAGTCACAAATAGACCTTTTTGTATAATTATTTAAATAATTAAGATTAATAAGAACGAATGGAGTTTTCAAACAATGTGATATAAATAAATAAAGACGTCTAATAATGTTAGTAGTTGATGTATACGAATCCAATATGAAACATAAATAACATGATTGTTAACCAATTTGGTATGAATGAAATAGAGAGAGGGGGGGCGAGTGCCAATGAAACTATATACATACCCACCTTCCACCTATAGAATCTATATTAGAGGGTAGGGGGATCTAGATAGGGGGCTCCGCTCACCCCCCTCCTATAGAGATTGTAGATATGGCAGATAGATATATAGGGTCAATCGAGTAAGGCCCCCCGAGAATTATCCCCCAGAACCTATATAGAGATCTGGGGGATAGAGAGCTGCCCCTTCCCCTTTCACCCGATCCGGAGGGGGAGGGGGCCCCTCTATAGAGTAGCAGATTATTTCTAGGGTAGGGGCCCCCCATAGACATAGAACCCATATAGAGAGAAGGGGGGCTCCCCTAGATTCTATGGAGGGGGGAGGATCCCCTATCCATATAGAGATAGAGGGGGGAGGAGGCTACTTTTGCATCTGGCCCCCCCCTATATAGAGATTAGAGAGGGGCACCCCGATCCGAGATAAGATATATTGAGCCGAGCCGATTTGTTGATCTTGACCCCGGCCCTGTATCTATATAGGCCACCATATAGATCTATAGGGCATTTGCTGATCTGATCGAGTGCCTTATGGAATATCTGGATTAGGTTAGATCATACCGATCTCCAACCGGCGTACCCGAGCTTCTCTTCCTTATTCCGTTTTCGCTTCCCTCCAGCTCTATCCATCCGGAATCTCCGGTGCCTCCAGCTTTATCTCCTCCAGCTTCATCTGGTGAGGAATCCCTGGTGGTCTGAAGCAAGCTATGAATCAGAATCAGGGGATGAAGGAATCAGGGGAATAGATAGGCTAGGCGATAGGCCTGAACTCTATTCTCTATTCTATAGTTACAGACCTAGATTCCAGTTAGTGATTCCCGTCCCCATATAGTTCTATAGAGGGCCCCATATAGATAGAGAGGGGGTTCAATGGGTAGTGCAGGGTTGAGGACTCCCAACTCCCATATATAGATAGGGCGATAGACTGTCATTCTGAGGAGCCCCCCTTCTCTCTATATGGGTTCTATGTCTATGGGGGGCAGACTGACTCCATTTCTGCTCTCTCCTATATAAGATAGATATCTATATCTATATCTATTTGGACTTTGAACTCGAACTCGATCTCTCGAAGTCTCTTCTATATCTATCTCTATATCTCTCTTTCTCTCTATATCTCTCTATATCTCTATATCTCTATCCGAATGAGGCTAAACTTTGAACTCTATATCTCTATCTCTCTCTCTCTCTCTATCTATATCTCACTTTGAACTACATCACCAAATCTGAAACATAAATAATGTGATTGTTAACCAATGAAATATGACTACATGGAAGGTATGATGAGGACATTAACCAATAAACAATGACTAATTGTAAAGTACAATAAATTTAGAGATAAAAGAGTAAGGAGATATTTGGAATTAAACAAATGGAATGGATTAAGTTAAGGGACTATGAGAACTTTATGTAATCACTTATTTCTACAAGGATGATATTACAACCTTTTATTTGTATAGCTATTGACTAATATCTAAGAAGATGTCGTAAAATGACAATAGCTATTCATCCTTTGAAAAGAAAACTCGGGAGGTTGATAACTATACAAAAATAAACCATTTACATTAATTGTGATATCGGTGGAATTTGGTATCTACTTTTAAGCATGAACTTATGCATGCGTGATTTCTATATTTTGTGTGGAACAAATCTAATTACCATATTATATAATTGAGATGTATATTTCAAGTCAAATTATCCTTATGAATATGAGAAGCATTTTGGATACAATAATAAAGATATTAGTAGCCCAAAGATGGCCTTGGTAAGATGAGTTTAGAATTATTGTAATCTTAACTCTTGTAATTGGTACGAGAAAGTTACAAGGGTTATTATTGCTTGAATTCTATTCCTAGTTTGGGATGACGTAAATATGAGAAAACATGGATTAGGATCCTTATAATTGTGGCACTCGTAATCGGTATGGGGAAATTATAAGTGGTATTATTGCTTGGGATCTACTCTCATTTTGATAAAGTATTATTTTCTTGTGGATTATTGTTTCAAATTGTTTTGTCAATGTATAAAAACATAGCTATGAGAACCATTTGTTAAATTTGAAAACCCTAATTTTGGGGAATCGAGATAAGTCAAACACTTGAAAATAATAGACTAAAACAAATATGGAGTATGTATTAAAATGTTTCAGGATGATGACATAACTTTAGTTGAAACTAAAACATGTAAACCTATTTTCTGTTTATGATACTTTCAACAATATGATATAGTTCCTTGTATTGATTATGTGAATCAAGGTTATGATCCTTACAATGACAATGTTTATGTGCTACGCCTTAGTCCTACGTCATATATCAAGATATGCATATATGCCATGTGGCTAAAATTATCTCCTCACATGTCATATCATATATATTTATGCTTTCATATGCTTACTAGACCAACCTTGATACTTTACACAACATAATAAGGTATATATAGGAGTTAGTAAGTGGTAGACAATCATCATATTGAGCACTTGAGTCTTATTGTATGGTTCATAGGTTGCCCCCTCAAAGTAGATAAGTCATTATAATTACATATTGTGCTCATTTATCTATATTTGGGTGTTATATTTTTATTGATTTAAGATATATCTAACTAATTTCATTACAAGTGGTATCAGAGCCTCTATTTGAGCCAAAATTAGATCAAAAGATCCATATTTATCTCAAATAAGGTTGCAATTTTTTTAGTAATTTTGAATTGAAGTGGCGAAATCAGTCTATTAAGGTTCTCTTTGAATTTGAAGATATTTGACTTATTTTGCACAAGTTATAGTCATTTTAGGGTTTTCCATAAATTCGAGTCCTAGAGGTCGCTATTTTGTAATTTTTCTAAGTTTCTTGTATTGTCGAAATCTTGCCAAAAGTTAGCTAGAGCTTGTTCTCTATATTTCTCTCCATTATGCCAATAACCATACAACACCCCAAGCCATTAATTCCTACCCTTATCCTTGTATCACAACACCCAAACCCTACAACATAATAGAAAGATCAACTAGAGGCCAAGGGAAGGGTAAAGACACTAAGAATGACTCTAAATAAGGAAGATATGGATTTTGAATATTTATCTTCTAGAGTATCAGAGGTATTCAACCAAATTCATGAAAAGACTAATAATATGGTGAGTAAGGATGACCTCAACCATAATCTTCAAACACTGGAAGGTAAATTTCAAGCATTATAAGGTAACCTCAAACAAGGTCTTTAATAAATTAAGGGTGAAATACAAATGGGTTTTGAATCAACGAGGAAGGAGTTGATGTTAATTCTTTCAAGTATGAATGCGACATAAATTCCCATTCAAGTCACACAGTTCCTCAAGCAATGCACACTTAGATCCAAATCACACCAACCAAAGAGGATCCTCTACACAACCCAATGGATCTTCTATCTAGTGGTGTAACATTATTCCAAAAGTGGAAATGTGCAAGTTTAATGAGAATGATTCGATCACCTAGATCAACCAAATGGAGATTTTTTTGATCTACATCAAGTCCCAAGTGGACAAAAGGTGGTAATGGAATCCTTATATCTAGAACCAGAAAAATTCACTTGGTATCATTGGTTGTGCACTCAAAAGAAGAAGGCTCTCAATGTCACTTGGTCAATTTTTATAGAGGAGCTGCAAATGCACTATAGTAGTAGTGTGGTCGAGAACTACTTTAGCCAATTGGAAAATTTACAGCAAACATGGTCAGTAAAGGATTATATTTAAGAGTTCCAAAGCTTGTCATTGTGTGTGGATACAATTACATATGATAATATGAATGATCTATTCTCGAGTGATCTCGATCACATATAACATGTGGTAGACATGTTTGATCTAGCTAATGTTTTCAATTCTATTACCGTGACATGCGGGGAAGAGATAAAAATAATTTCTAATGAAAGGAACACATTCAAAAATCATAACATTCTAACACAATCATTCCCTCAACCTACTAGATTGACTCTTCAAAAAATTGAAGAGAAATGAGAAAAAGGATTATGTTTAATTATGATAGAAAATACAACAAAGGACATAGATGTGCTAAAAGAAGTTGTTCTATATGGAGGCCATCGATGCTGAAGTAAAAGATGAAGAAAAATAAGTAGAGGTTATTGTTATCCATATTTCACCCCGTGTGAAATATTGGATCGACCACGATCCCACATAAGAGGAAACATAGTCAAAAGGTGGACAGTAAAAGGCTTCAAAATTGGCTAAGTATAAAGGTGTAAGTAGAGAATGCCAAGTGTTAGTATGGTGTTGATTCAAGGGGTGAATAGAGAAAAGGTTTCTAAATGAGCCCTAGACTACCGCATGTCCTGGGGAAAGCGGACCGTTGGGGAAAAAGTTGGTTCTTTGCCCCTTGTTA
Organism: Taxus wallichiana var. yunnanensis; assembly: GCA_018340775.1. Classification (NCBI taxonomy): domain Eukaryota; kingdom Viridiplantae; phylum Streptophyta; class Pinopsida; order Cupressales; family Taxaceae; genus Taxus; species Taxus wallichiana. The sequence goes on along the minus strand of CM031239.1, from coordinate 766,439,111 downwards.
TCTCAAAAGGGGTAAAAGTTGCAAAATGGCCCGTAACTCCGCCCAAGGAAAAATTTAGCATTTGGGCCCGAGTCAAAGCCAAGTGGGGAATCGAGAGGAAAGGGAAAAAGATAAATTGTGGACCCATAGGCCCAATTTTTGTTCCAATCTGGCTACCACATGTCCCATATCAAAAGGGGACCCATTTTTCAAGTTGTTTTCCCACCCTCCGAACGGACCCGATACAAACTTCAAAGGGACATATCTTTCGACTTAGGGATCAAAATATTGCAAATATGATGCCGTTGGAAAGATCTCGGCCTCACCTATGCCATGGAGGTCTGAAACTTTAATTTTGAGGAGGTTAGGTAAAGGAAAATGGAGGAAACGTCTTCGGGCCTTCAATGCAGGATCCATCTATCTCAACAACTAGATCGGATTTGATTTGTTTCCGTTTCCTCTTCTTTCAAGGCACCAAATCAAGGAATCATGCAAGTAAAGACAGATTTGGGGCATATTTTATCAGAAGCATTAACAAAGTGGTTGAGCTTCAACCCACTTTTCCCCTTCCCTCTCTCTTTCTTCTCTTCGATCAAATCTATAAATACAGGGGCATGATTCATTGTAAAGGGTTGTTCATTCTTCTTCCTGCCCCCCTCTCTCTTTCTTCTCCAGGGTCGAATGTGGAGTTTAAGCCTCCTCCCTTAGCTTTGTAATGGAATTTTCTTTCCTCTTGCCCATTAATGGTGTACTGTGTGAACTCCTGGAGTAATAAAATCTAGTTTCATGATGCGTTTTGTCCATCCTTTGCTCATTTTTTGTCTCTTCTCACCTCTCACCATTGCAGGGTATATTATGCATATCTCTCGATGTCCATTACAGGTTTTGGGAGTTGTGTTTAAGGGGTTTGAAATGGTGTTTTGTGTGAAATTTATCCTGGTCTTGTGATGCATTTGTCCATCCTCTCCATTGCTCACCTCTCTCCATTTCAGGTAGTTGGGTTTGTGATCAGTAGTTCCCTTTTCTCGGTGTTATCACCTATGTAGTGTAGGATTTCTTTATTTTCATGCTCTCTCTCTCTCTCCTTGGTCCCTTGGAATTGTTAGATTAGGAGGAGATAGTTGCATTTCCTTCCTTAGAAGTAGTTTAGTGCTAGGATTAGGAAGAGGAACCAGCCTTCTCTGGAGGATCATTCCCATTTGCAAGTCCCACAGCTTGGGGAATGATCCAATGTTATGCAAATCACACCAAATGACCCTGCCTTAGAAAAGCATATCCATAACTCATTTGGGGGTGTTGTGATTTCACACTAACAATTTTGCACACCCGAGTGGGACAGGTCTGAAGCACCTTACCACTTCATTTCATCAAGTTCGATGTGCTCTTGGTGAAGGTTTTAGCCTTTGGAGGCACTTTCAAGCACATATGGTGACTCCATCTGGTCAACAACCCATCCTCTGAGTTGCAGACCTTTTCCATCCATTTCCAATCATTTTCATCCATTTTCTTCTTCCATCTCTTTCATTTTCTCCCATTCCATGAGGTTGTGCAATCATGACTTCATTCCCTTCATGGAACTCACACTTGCAACAACAGCAATACGTTCCACCTCCAATGCTTTTCACAACTCCTCCAAATCAACATTATGAGCAGATTCAAAATCACTATACCTATCCACAATAGCAATGCCAAAACTAGTTTGGCCATGAAGCTTATCAGGAACAGGGATATGCATATAATGACAACAACCAAATGGAAGATGTTGGTCTCATTGGAGAAGATTCAAAAAATGGAGGCTGACATGGTTCAGTCAAGGGGCATAGCACAAATGAAGGCATTCAAGATTGGTTACAGGGCACCTTGTCCATGGGAAGGCCCTTTTCCAAGACATTACAGCCCTCAAGAGAATCTTGACTTCATGGTTGAAGTGTTACCTTAGCTTACACAATGGATTGAGGACATTGGGGCTTATGAGCAAAGTGCGGGACAACCTTGTCAATGGGTAAGTCAATCACCAACTCCCTACCTTTCATTTTCTCTCCCTCAATATTTATCATTTCAGCAGAGGCAAGAGTCAAGCCCCTCACTTGCTGCCCCAAGTGTTGATTTCATTTCTCCATCTTCTAGTCTTCCATCTCATTTCCTTTCCTCTTCCCTTTTCCCTTCCGAATCTATGTCCCCCTCACAAGAGCCAAAAGAAATGCCTTCCCCTCCACCACAAACAAGGAAACAACTAGTGGAGACCCCACCCACCACTCCTCTTTCCTTCCCAAGTCCATGTTGGGAAGGGACTCCAAAAACTAGCCAAGGAGAACATCAAACAGAGGAACCCAACAGAGAAGAAATGATAGAAAATCTAAAGAGTTGGGTTGCTAAATTTGAGTTTTCAAAGGTTCCATTGTTGGTTAAGCCTATGGAGGAGGCTGAGGTCAAGCCGCAAGTGGTGGAAGCTCTAGCTACAACACAAATAAGGGAAGAAGGAGCTACTCCTAATCTAAAAGAAGAGACATTACATTTCTGGCCGTGGAGGAGGACCATAGTTTTAAAGGCTCCAAGTGTATAGAGCAGCCACGAGAAGAACTTTTAGTTCTTCCTCCCACTTCATCCCCTTCAAGATTTGATGTTGAATAAGAGTTTGAGCTTTCAAACTTCATGTTTTAGGATGAAGGGAACCATGGTGAGTCAATTGTAGATTAGGAGGACACCATGAAGGAGGTTGAGCACCTGCAGCAGGACAACAAGGAGGCAGATTACCTGTCTGACTTGGAAGATTGCTTTAATGAAGAGGAGCCTGAGGAGATAACATCATTTTTTCCTCCATATTCAACCTTCCAAGCACATGAACTTGCTGCCACAAAGGAGAACATCTAAGTGCAACAACCTGTATTCCAAAATGGCCCTCTGGAACCAAGGTTGGAAGATCTTGATCTTCCATGTTCTTCAAAGGAGGAAGAGAAAAGGAAGGAGATATCACCATTTCTCCCACACCATCCATTCAAGAAGGTCCACAAGAAAACTCCATTCTTGGAGTTGAAACTCAGAACAAGGGGCACATTCAAAGGATCGACCTATGCCCAATCAGGTACTTGGCTTCATTGGAGCCAAAGGAGAAGCCAAAACCAGTCATGCCTACTCCAGGGCATGAGGATGAGCATCAAAGTACCAAGGGTCATCATCAACACCTCCAGAAGTCGATGTAAGTTAGCTTGAGGAGGTATTTTCCATTAATGTTGATACCTTGATGATTTGGGTGGAGGACCGGCTTATTGTCAGTTTTTCACTCATCCAACCAGCCATGTTCAAGCAAATCAGTTGCATGGCTGCCATTTTTGAGGAAGGGAAGCTATTTCTCCCTACTAGTTAGCAGGCTTTGTTTGAGCTCCCTTTGCTCTTGGTTAGAGTAGTGTAGGTAGGTTTGTTTTCAGCAGAAGAAGTGCTTTACACACTCTGCATATCCCACTTGGGGTATGTATGATTTTCAGTTTGTACATAGTTTTTGGTGTTGTTTTTTCTCTTGCATAGTCCATTTCAGTTGGCTTTTGGTGAAGTTCAACTCCAAGTTCAATAGGTTTCCTAGTGGCTCAAGGATCAGATCTTCAAAAGTTTAGATTAGTTTCGTGTTTATCAGGTAGACTCCATGCCCAATGGATGCTTCAAGGCCACTGGTCTCTTCATCTAGCAGGAAGATGTCCCCGTGAGTCACCAAATTGTTATCCATATTTCGCCCCTGTGCCAAATATTGGATCGAACATGATCCCACATAAGAGGAAACATAGTCAAAAGGTGGACAGAAAAGACTTCAAAATTGGCTAAGTATAAAGGTGTAAGCGGAGAATACCAAGTGTCAAGATGGCATCGGTATGATTCAAGGGGTGAATAGAGAAAAGGTTTCTAAACGAGCCCCATATTGTCGCGTGTCCATGGGGAAAGTGGACCATCGGGGAAAAATTTGGTTCTTTGCCTCTTGTTATCTAAAAAGGGGTAAAAGTTACAAAATGGCCCTCAACTCTGCCCAAAGAAAAAGTCAGCATTTGGGCCCGAGTCAAAGCCAAGTGGAGGGGAATGAGGAAAGGAAAAAGATAAAATGCAGACCCATAGCCCCAATTTTTGTTCCAATCTGGCTGCCACATGTCCCATATCAAAAGGGGACCCATTTTTCAAGTTTTTTCCCCACCCTCCTATATGAACCCGATACAAAATTTTAAGGGGCATATCTTTCGACTCAGGGCTTGAAATATTACAAATCTGATGCCATTGGAAAGATCTCGGCCTCACCTACACCATGGAGGTCTGAAAATTTAATTTTGAGGAGGTTAGGTAAAGGAAAATGGAGGAAACATCTTTGGGCCTTTAATGCAGGATCCATCTATCTCAACAACCAGATCGGATTCGATCTGTTTCCGCCGTTTCCTCTTCTTTCAAGGTGCCGAATCAAGGAATCATGCAGTAAAGATGGATTTGGGGCATATTTTATTAGAAGCATTAACAACAGTGGTTGAGCTTCAACCCACTTTTCCCACTTCCCTCTCTCTTTCTTCTCTCCGATCAAATCTATAAATACAGGGGTAGGATTCATTGTAAAGGGTTGTTCATTCTTCTTCCCTGCCCCCCTCTCTTTCTTCTCCAGGGTCGAATGTGGAGTTTAAGCCTCCTCCATTAGATTTGTAATGGCATTTTCTTGCCTCTTTCCCATTAATGGTGTACTGTGTGAACTCCTGGAGTAATAAAATTTGTTTTCGTGATGCATTTTGTCCATCCTTTGCTCATTTTGTTGTCTCTTCTCGCCTCTCACCATTGCAAGGTATATTGTGCATATCTTTGATGTCCATTGCAGTTTTGGGAGTTGTGTTTAAGGGGTTTGAAATGGTGTTTTGTGTGAAATTTATCCTTGGTTTGTGATGCATCTATCCATCCTCTCCATTGCTCACCTCTCTCCATTTCAGGTAGTTGGGTTTGTGATCAGCAGTTCCCTTTTCTCGGTGCTATCACCTCTGTAGTGTAGGATTTCTTTATTTTCATGCTCTCTCTCTCTCTCTCCTTGGTCCCTTGGAATTGTTAGATTAGGAGTAGATAGTCGCATTTCCTTCCTTAGAAGTAGTTTAGTGCTAGGATTAGGAAGAGGAACTAGCCTTCTCTAGAGGATCATTCCCATTTACAAGTCCCACAGCTTGGGGAATGATCCAATGTTATGAAAATCACACCAAATGACCCTGCCTTAGAAAAGCAGATCCATAACTCATTTGGGGGTGCTGTGATTTCACACTAACCGTTATGGATGAACTAGGGTTTGGAGATTCCCAACCAACTATTTCTTGTCATGCAATGTTAGGTGTTATCTCCCAAAAATCTCAAAGTAAGGGGTATTCTAAAGGAACATAAGGTAACAATATTTATTGACTCATGGAGTACACATAATTTTATCAATAAAGAGTTGGTAGAATGTATGAACTAATTTATTTTCCTAGCTCCAAAATTTAAGGTCATGATTACTAGTGGGGGTTGTTAGAGCTCAAAATTGTACCCTGGATATAATCATGAAAGATCAAGAATTCTAAGGCAACATGGGATGATCTATGTAATGTGGGTCTTGCAAATTGAGATCAAACTCTTGAGAAGGTTGGTTCATCTACCTATTCCTAATGCTAAAAATACTCCTACAAATGGAAATATAACTATCTAATCCTAATCTAAGCATTCACAATGACCGGAGAGAGAGGGAGATGTATATAACGAAATCCTAAGCTAAAGAGAGGTGATAACACCAAGAAAAGGGGGAAATACACTCTCAATGAGGGAAAAATGGGAGGAAAAGATGATGAAGAGGGTAGACATAAGTGCCACATATCAAAAATACCTTACCATCTACTTCTATGTAAAAAAATAGAAATAGACCATGCAAAGTGGAAAAACATACACATCATACCTATAATGGATGAAGAGGAAAGAAAATACAATAAAACACATGCTAGGGTAGAAAACAACCACAAAACATGAGTTTTATTTCCTTATAAGGATGCATAGTCTATTACATTGAAGGAAGAAGGCACAAACACATTACAAAATCCAAATCTGAGGCCTGTAACTCAAAAATAATTGTGCAACACTTTGATATGATGCCCTTGTATTCTAAGAGGGTCCAACCTTTACAAATGAGCACCATTTGCCAATATATAGAAAATGGGAGAGAGAGGGGGAAAAGAGAGGGAAAATTGGATTTCGTAGATTCAACCACCAATGACATATATTAAATCAATGATAACAAGTATGTAAACCCTAATAACAACATCCCTTGTACCACCTTGCTTGTTGAAGAAGAAATGTGCATCATTCACCTTTAAATTTTATAGTTGAGTTACCAAGAACCACATTTTAAATGTTGGGAATGTTTTTTAATTTTTGCCCACCCAACTCCACCAATTTCTTCATTTTTAATACCAAATCGAACTTCATGATGATACCTTTCTAATGAGCCCAAGTTTTTCAAAATTGGAGGCTAGAGAGAAAGATATGAGTAAAATTTCAAAATACACTTGGGTCCCAACAAAAATTTACAATAGTATCTGCGAGCTACATTTTTGGTTTGAACCTCTAAGAAGATGTTGTTGGACATTGTGTCATTTTTATCGTCATTAATTTCAAGTAACATTGATGTCAAAGGGATTCTAGGAGTCTGCATGAGGTGTCATTCATCAAGAAACTTGAAGGTTGATTAGTAATGTCCTAGTTTGGTGTCATGAACTATTGCTTTGGTGATGTGGCATGGTGTCCTAAGGCATATAACATGGTTTGATGCATAGTTCAAGCAAGTAAATGTTGTATATGAGCTCCAAAGGATGTATGAAGTTTTTATGATTTCTAGCATGTATAGGGAGTTGTGTTGGAGGTATATGTGTCTCTACAAGGTGATATCAAGGTTAGTTTCATTATGGCATGGGTTGAAGCAAGTCATTCTAGGCCTAGTCCTAGACCTAGTGCAAGTAGATGGTGTGATAAATTTAGGTACGAGCTAGAGCAGTTAGTATGAGTATCTCAAACATATTGTGAGAGTTCATAACATGTGTGGAAGGTGTACAAAGTCATAGTTCAAGTGTATAGTGCATGTTCAAGGTCCTATTGAAGCAAGACATAGAAGACAAGGTTAGTAGGCATGGGAAAACCATGGTGTAATGTGAGTTTAAGAGAATTCTAGGAATTAATGAGCATTAAAGAACATGGAGGAGGTCATCCCAAAGGCATGTGTAAAGTTTCAAGTCAGGAGGTTGAAGGAAAATCATGAAAACCTATTTTGAGCTCTACCGAGCTCTCAAAACTGCCATTTCCAGCTCGATGGTGAAGTTTGAATGCGCACCCACACGTGTGTGCTTTACATGGTGGTTTGAGCATTTTGTGGATGTTAGGGCTTGGAGATAAGAAAGTTTTGCAACAATAATGAGGTAAAATGGGTATCATAATTTTATAAACCATTGTTAAGAAGTCAAATGGGTTTAAACCCTCCCTAAACCCTAGTTTCACAGCGATAGAAAAATATGGAGTGTTTCATCTCAAAATGACTTGGGAAAGCTAGTGTGATGGTTCATATATGTAGATGACTCTCTAGAGCTCATATTGGTGGCATTTTTAGGTTCCATTTGTGATGAGAAGCTACAAAAACCCTTGTTTTGTGAATATTTATAGGTACATGCATGTGTTGCGGGTGGTATGATGAAATATCAAATGTGGGAGCAAGCTTAGGAGGTTTGATAAGTGTCCATGACAAGTTTGGGATAGGTTCAATGTAAGAATTTGGTGAAACATATCTTCTAAGTTAGCCTACCGCTCATAGTCTAAAGGGTGCAAAACCAATCATGGAGGTTTGAAGAGTGTTTTGATGTTTTGCATATCAGAAGAAAGTGTTATAAGGAGACGAAGAGATTGTTATGGTCTATTACAATGTGTTGTAACTCTTGATTTGATTTGTTGAGGTGTTTTCATGTGAAATACTTAATGGCCTAAACTTTCCTATTTAGGCATGTCAAGAAGGTGGTTAAAACATGTATATAAGTGCAATTTTCTTCATGTGACATATGCATGTGAGTGTTTGAGGAGGTGTATCAGGTTTCCATTAAATTTATCTAAGTGGTGGTAGTTCTTAGAAGTTTCCTTTAAGGTGTTAGATATCAGATTGCTTAAGACTGGTTCTTAAGACCTAATTGTAGGTTTGAGTAGTTTCGAGAGATGGAGGTGTTCTTGAGTGTTTTGCTATGAACTAGAGGTTTTCGTGAGTTGCATGAGCTAGTTGAATATGATATATTTCCATTGATGTGCCATATGTTCCTTGACAGTTTGATTTGAGGTGTGAACCATCTCGTTCTCAATTAGCAAAAATTATGATCTAGTGTACTAGTTGGCCTATAAGGGGACACTAGGGTATTAATGTTAATCTAATTAGGAGGACTAAAACATTGTATAAATGTAGTAAATAATATGGAATGATTCTAAATAATTATATTAAATGAAATAAAACCCTAACTATGCAAAGGGAGGTAGAAGAATGACTTAGTTGATTGTTGTAGATGGTCACACAAAGTGTTGCAGTCGACATCGAGGTTCTAGAACCCGAGAAAAATTACGCAGAGGTCTTGCGAAGGATAAATGAAGGTTTTGAACCTGACTAAGGTGCCTTGGAAAGTATTGGGGTGCCCTGGGTGCCCTGGTCTCAGCTTTTAGGTGCCCTGGTCTCTGTAAATGCTTAGAAACCTGGTTTTTTGTGGTCACAAGTTAATCGAAACTCTGCTTGTTTGTCGCATTGAATATGTTAGATGAGCTATAAATAACTTGCAATACAAGAGGAAGTATCAAACCCTAGGAAAAATAAAAGATGCAAATGAATGAATCGGATTGACCTCACCGCCAAACTAGTGGACTTATTACTGAGCACTACACTACATTTCGGACTTGGATGTTGTTCTGGTGTGTGTGTGTGTGTGCATGTCGTACCCTAGGTGTTCTTGTCCTAGTCACAATTTGTGAAGTAGCAAGAAATAATAAATATAGAAAATGTAAATAACATGTGTGCATGGAATATAATAGAATCCCCCCTATGAAGTGTGTGTGATGTAGATCTCTTAGCCTTGATGTATGACACTATATGGATGTAAGTGATGCAATGGATGCAACTCTAGGTGAAATGATAGTAGTATGTGATGCTATGGCCTAGGACCCTTATGATGGTCTTATAACTTTATATTTATAGGGATCTCAAGCTTAATTTTGTAATTAATCCCGACAAGGCCGATTGGGAAAAAGATAAAGACAACAAACGGCTAGAAAGGCCCCAAAAAGAAGCGGAAAGGATGTGCATAGACCGGGGCACCTAAGTGGGATCGGGGCACCTCGGGGTACCCTAGTATAGGATGGGGCACCCTGATTTTGGGCTAGAATGATGGGGTAGTTGTGAAATGGGTGGATAAGTGTAATAAAATATGCGGGAATGATGAAATAAAATATAAAATAAAGATGACCAAAAGGTGGGATTAATTAATACTTTATCCACTTGAGAACCTTCTAAATAGTAGTATAAGACTGGGCTAAATAATGTCTAATGTGCATAATTTTGTGTCTAAAGTTCTTAGAGGTTGACAATTAGGTATTTAAGACCTAGTTGGCAATGCTTGTCTATTGGAGTGAGTCATGATGAATATGGATGGAAAAAATGTTCTATAGCTTGTTGATGGAGTTTAGAGGATGTTTCGACATGTTTGGAGCTGTTGGAGCCATGTTGAAGCTACCTCATGTGTTTGAAATTTAAAAATTGACCGTTGGAGTGAAGTCTTGTGTTTTAGGCCTTGTGAGCAAGTTTGAATTGTTTAGGCTTATGCCGACCTATAAGGTCCCTTTATGTGATTTATATGAATAATTAGAGTGTTTTTTAATGTTTTCTATGAACAACCTTAAAGGCATTTTCCAACCTAAGGTGGTTTGTAGTAAGAGTCATGTATAAAAGTGAAATGTATTTGCTCATTTGTGTTAGAGGAGGGGGAGAGAGTTGTGAGCGAGAAAGAAGAGGTGTGAGAGACTGTTGTAAGGACTATAGGGTAGAGAAAAGAAGAGGATGAGAATATTAGAATTGTAGGGAAGAAGCATCTACATAGTCACTTTACCTAATCAATATTTATAGGTACATTTATGAGTGAAGGAAGAGAGAGAGTTGTTTGAGAGGGTTTTAAGTGAAGAGAGTTGAAAGAGTGATCACAATCAGTTGGTTGAACAACAAGGAAATCTTGTGATCTTCATATTCATGTGGTTGAGTTAGTGCTTGGTCATCTTGGGGGTTGTAGCCTCCTTGTAGAGTTAGTACTTTACTAAATTAGGGGTTGGTGCTCCTTGTAGGGTTGGTTCCCTACTAAACTAGGGGTTAGTGTTCCTTATGGGGTTGGTGCCTCACTAAAGAAATATATTGTGATGTTTAATATTCATGAGATTCCTTTTGGTTAGTAATATATGCAAAGGTTCAGTGGTTTTTCTTCCCCTTGAGGGTTTCCCACTTTATATCTTGTGTTCATGTGTTCTATCTTGTTTCATGTTCTTGTGGATGGTTGTTTCACACTTAATAAGCTCACATTGGTTAATGAATGTTGAATGGATGTTTTGAATGATGTATACAAGTTAAGATAAATGAAGTAAAAGTTTTTAAATGAATGATTCACCCCCTCTCAGTCATTGTGCTTCCAACAATTGGTATCAGAGAAAGGTCCTTGTGAAGCAAGTCTAACAACTTAAAGGAGATCCTTGAAGCACAAAGATGGAAAATCATCTGATATTGAAACAAAATTGATGTGTCAAAGGAATAATAATGAAATTTTGGAGTCCTTGGTCAAGGGATATGAATATCAGATTAGTTGTATGAATGTTGAGCATGATTAGGCCATCAAAGAGTTGGAATCTCAAGTTAGGTTAGTGACAAAAGCTCTAAAATCCAAAGAATAATATTGCATCAGGTATGAATTTGAGTTGAAGTCCTTAAAGAAAAATTTATAGCAAGAATACAGAAGGTTAAATACCTATGAGAGGTTAGAGAAGAGATATGAGGCTCTAGATGATATTTTGAACAATAAGAGGTTAGCTAGTGACAAAACAGGCCTAGGTTTCAAAGGAGACCACATGAAGAGTTGTGTAGATGACAAGGCAAGTCCAAGTACCTATGAAGACATGAAGGAGAACAAGGAGAATTACATCCTAGAAAAGAATACAAATTCAAAGAGATATGACACCGTTATACAACCAAATGCAATGAGGCATGGTTATTCCTTTAATGACTATTGTTATGCTTATCGTGAAGTTGGACATAGGGCAAGAGAATGTGAAATAAAGTTCTCAAGGAATAAGTATTCATGGGATTGTGAAAGCTCCATCAATGGATATTGTTATGCATGTAATGAATATGGTCATAAGGTTATGAATTGCATAAGAACTCAACTCGTATCGGTCAAAAGGTAAGAATATTTTCTTGTGCTATAAGCTGTCATAAATCAAGTCAAATTGCTATATTTTTGTATCAAATGAATCCTAAATGTACAAAAATTAGTTTTAAGCTCCAAGAAGGAAATATAGAAGAGTGTTCAACAATAATATCAACCCTAAAGATGATCAAGTAAAGGGTTGTAATATCAACCCTAAACTAAAATTGATAGAGCCATCAAGTAAAGGGCTGTAATGATGTTGTTTTTTGGCTGCGATGTGGCTGTCATCGGGTGGTTCTGGAGTTGTTTTGCGACGGGGCTCCTTTTGCTGTTTCTCTTTTGGTTCCTTTTTGTTCTTGCCTTCTTTTCTCTGGATCTTTATAAGTTTAGATCCTTTTTCTCCTTTATTGTAATATTTGGCTGTTGAGCCTTCCTTGGTTGTCTATTCTGCCCTTCTCTGGGCTACTTCTTTTATCTTTTCTATCTGGCTTTTGAGCCCTTTTGTATTCAGGGTATAGTCCCTTCAAAACTATTTGCCCTTAATAAAAAAAAAATATCAACCCTAAAGATGATCTTAAGACAACCAATTTGATTTTATGAACAAGAAGGATGATCCTAAACATGAGGCTAAGAAAGTATACATACCAAACACAATCAAAGAGGAACTTGAAATAGTCAAGATCATACCGATAAGGAAAAGGATAGTCAAGAATTCTAAATGTGATTAGTCAAAAATTCAAAAATGTATGTTTTCCATGATTGAGAATAATCCAGTGATTGAGGAGAATCATGTGTGTTTGACATGATTCCAATTAGAATAGAAAAAGAAGGAGGATGTTTTCATCAAGCTTGAAAAGCCAACCAAGAAGAACAAAAGGATATTAAGGACTCTGTTTGCAAAGTGGATGAAAAGAAGATGGAGATTTGGGAATCTCTTGAGGAGTTCATATTTTTCTAGTGCCCTAAGAAGCATGAGGTGTCTTCATTAGGCTTCATGAAGAAATTCATTAGTTAGAGAAGTAATGAACACATTTTATCATCTAAAATAGTTGTATGAAGATCAAATAAGGTATATTCTAGAGTCTTATAGTTAAGTTACAGAGTGAAGGAAGCAAGTCTACGAACGTCTTAGGTGCCACGAAATGAAGGGAAAATTTTGAAAAGCCATGGATGTAAAAATGCCATGGAACAAGCAAATCAAACCATAGAATGAAGGATATGTAGTCCACGGAGGTTGACATGAAGCCACACAATATCAATGCGCATGGGTAAGATAGAAAGGGTGGTGATGCTTTGCGAGAATATAAGGAATAGTCATGGATGTCAAAATCCAAGCAAAGTCAAATCCAGGGAAGTTGTGTATCAAAGGACAAGGGCATTTTTTCGTTAATCTTGAAATAGGCTAACAATATCAAATCTGATTCAATTTTTGAAAATTTGATAGTATTTGAAGGAATCTTAGCCTTATCCATACGAAGGAATCATATTTCATGGATTAAATATTGGTAGGTGGCAGAAGTGAAGAAAAACATCTCCAACATGCAAAGAGGTTGTTTCAGATGACTCAACCACCAAGCATTGAATGCATTATGGGTGCTCACTCCCTGTAGGTCGTGGCATATGGAATTGGATTTGCAGAGGTGTTCAATCCCTTTTTCAGAGCATGCAAAGAAATTAAATGAAGCTGGTCGGATGATGGAAAGATAATTTCCCTCTCTTTCTTCTCTCCTCCTTTCATTTTTCTATATATTGTAAAGTGATGCCTAGTTTTAATGTTGGACACTTTGAGAATGTGAGGGCATCAATTTATCTTGCACAAGTGTTTTACGGGTTACATGCCCGAGAATTGAGTTATGTAATTTTTTACACCTTCTTCTGTCTTGTAATGATTTGTGTATGATCTTGAGCAATAAAATCTTAGTTTTGTGGCTCGTTTCTGCCTTAGCTATCATTTTATTGCACTCTCTTTCCTCTCATTCTTTTGCAGGTGTGTTGTATGTGCTATTTCAGAAATTTGTGTCTATTGTGCATCACGAAAGTGGAATTGGGATGCGATTTTAATATGTGGTCTTCATTTCGACCCTCTTCATCATCATTTACCTCCATTTTCTCTCTTGTTGAAGTGTTCATCCCCTTTATTTTGGTGCTATCACCTTTGTAGTTTAGGTTTCTATTTATGCATCTCCTTCTCACCCCGGTCCCTTAGAATTTTAGAGTAGAGTTAGTTGCATTTCAATTCTTAGGAGTAGTGTTAGCATTAGGATAGGTAGAGGAAGCCGAACTTCTCTAGAGTCTATCTCAGTTCATAGGTCCTACAATTGAGAGACAGTCCCATGTTGCCTCAAAATCCTGGGTTGTCTATGAATCGGGGTAGGGTGCAATTTTGAGCTCTAACAGTAACAATTACATGGTATATAATAGTCCTAAAAAATGCTGCTAAAAAGTAATGAATCAAGTTTGAAAGTTTGTAGTTTTGAGTAAATCCATGACCATGGTTTGTGGACAAAGTAGTATTTGTCACCCTAGAAGAATCTTGAAGCGAGTGAGCCAAAGTGAAGAAGGATGCATCATCTCGGGGAATTTTTGCTCATCATTATGCAAGAATGTTGTCTACAACAAGCATGAAGGAAAAAATTGGAATGTATTTTTTAGGGGAAGCAATGAGTAGGGTTGAAGACCAGGTCCATGGATCATTAACAACATTTGTGGTCAAGAAGGTGAGTAAAAACCAAGGGGAGCTTAAGTAAGTTTATCTCGCATTATTGTTGTTGTTTTCATGTCAACATGTCATGGTATAAGTTGTAATAAATGTTAAAGGGGAGAGTGCACTCAGAAATGAGAAGTTTGAGGTCCGAAGGTGCTTATGTGTTTGGTTACCATTAATGTTTCTAAAGGTAGTTGTCATCAATGACAAAGGGGGAGATTGTTGGACATTGTGTCATTGTTTTTGTCATTGATATCAAGTAGCATTGATGTTAAAGGGATTCTAAGAGTCTACATGAGGTTTCATTCATTAAGAAACTTGAATGTCGATTGGTAGTGTCTTGGTTTGGTGTCATGAAGTGTTGCTTTGGTAATGTGGCATGGTGTCCTAGGGCATATAACATTGTTCGATGCATGGTTCAAGAAAGTAAGAGTTGTGTATGAGCTCCAAAGGATGTATGGAGGTTATTGTGATGTTTAAAATGTCTAAGGAGTTGTGTCGGAGGTATATGTGTGTCTACAAGGTGATATCAAGGTCAATTTCATTATGGCATGGGTTGAAGTAAGTCATTCTAGGCCTAGTCCTAGACCTAGTGCAAGTAGATGGTGTGATAGCTTGAGGTATTAGGTAAAACAAGTTAGTATGAGCATGTGAAATATATTGTGAGAGTTTATAGTATGTATGGAAGGTCTAAAAGGTATAGTTCAAGTGTATAGTGTAGTGCATGATCAAGGTCCTATTGAAGCAAGACATAGAAGACAAGGCTAGTAGGCATGGGACAACCATGGTGCATGGTGAGTTTAAGAGGATTATAAGAATGAATGAGAATTGAAGAACATGGAGAAGGTCATCCCAAAGGTGTGTGAAAATTTTCAAGTTAGGAGGTTGAAGGAAAATCCTGAAAACCTATTTCGAGCTCTACCGAGCTCTCAAAACTGCCATTTCCAACTCGATGGTCAAGTTTGAATGCTCACCCACACGTGTGTGTTTTACATGGTGGTTTGAGCCTCTTGTGGATGTTAGGGCATGGAGATAAGATTTTTTTCAAGAATAATGAGGTAAAATGGACATCATAGTTTTATAAACCATTGTTAAGAAGGAAAGTGGGTTTAAACCCTCCCTAAACCCTAGTTTCATAGTGATAGGAAAAATATGAAGTGTTTGGGTTCTAAATAACTTGGGAAAGCTATTTTTATGGTTTAGATATGTAGAGGACTCTTCTAATCTCATGTTTGTGGAATTTGCGGAGTTCGGGGTGTGATGAGAAGCTATAATAAAACCCTTGTTTTGTGAATATTTGTAGGTACAATCATGTGTTTTAGGTGTTATGATGCAATATATAATGTGGGAGAAATATTAGGAGGTGTGATAAGTGTCCATGAAATTTTTGGATAGGTTGAGCTCAAGAATTTGGTGAAACATCTCTTCCAAGTTGGCCTACCACTAATAGTCTAAAGGGTGCAAAACCAGTCATGGAGGTTTGAAGAGTGTTTTGATGTTTTGCACATTGTAATGCAGTGTTACAAGGACATGGATAGCTTGTTATGTTTTGGTATAATGTGTTAGAACTCTTGATTTGATTTGTTGAGGTGTTTTCATGTGAAAGACCTAACGACCTAAACCGCCTTATTTAGGTCATCAAGAAAGTGGTTGGAACATGTATGCAAGTGCAATTTTCTTCATGTGACATATGCGTGTGAGTGTTTTAGGAGGTGTATCAGGTTTCCATTACAATTCTCCAAGTGGTGGTAGTGATTGGAAGTTTCCTTAGAGGTGTTAGATATTAGATTTCTCAAGACTGGTTCTTGAGACCTAATTGTAGGTTTGAGCAGTTTCAAAGATGGAGATGTTCTTGAGTGTTTTTCCATGAATTGGAGGTTTTTGTGAGTTGTATGAGCTAGCTAAAGATGAGATATTTCCATTGATGTGTAATATGTTCCTTAACAGATTTGATTTGAGGTGTGAACCAACTTGTTCTTGGAGGGTGATAGTTAGGTGCTTAAGACCTAGTTGGCGATGCTTGTATATTGGAGTGATTCATGATGGAGATGGATAAAACAAAGGTTATTGAGCTTGTTGATGGATTATAGAGGATGTTTCTGACATTTTTGGATATGTTGGAGTCATGTTGAAGCTGCCTCATGTGTTTGAAATTCAAAAAATGACTATTGGAGTGAAATCTTGTGTTTTAGGCCTTGTGAGAAAGTTTGAATTGTTTAGGGTTATGCTGACCTATAAGGTCCCTTTATGAGATGTATATGAATGAGTAGAGTATGTTATAATGTTTTTGATGACTGAACTTAATGGTATTTTCTTACCTAAGGTGGTTTGTAGTAAGAATCATGTATAAAAGTGAAGTGTATTTTCTTATTTAAGTTAGAGGAGAGGAGAGAGTTGTGAGAAAACAAGAAGAGGTGTGTGAGAGTATTGTGAGGGTTGTAGGGGCAGAGAAAAGAAGAGGATGAGAAGATGAGAAGGGTAGGGAAGAAGCACCTATAAGGTTGCTTGACCTAATAAACATTTATAGGTGCATTTATGAGTGAAGAAGGAGAGAGAGCTGTTTGAGAGGGTTTTAAATGAAGAGAGCTAAAAGAGTGATCACAATCAGTTGGTTGAGAAAAAATAACATTAGGTGATATTCATATTTAGGTGGTTGATCATCTTGGAGGGATATATCCTCCTTGTAGTTTTTGCTCTACCAAATTATGGGTTGGCATTCCTTGTAGGGTTTGTGCCCTACTAAACTAGGGATTGGTGCTCCTTGTGGGGTTAGTGCCTCACTAAAGAAATATATTGTGATGTGTAATATTCTTACTATTCCTTTGTGGTTAGTAATATATGAAGAGTTTCAGTGGGTTTTCTTCCCCTTGAGGGTTTCCCACTTTATATGTTGTGTTCATGTGTTATATATTGTGTTCATGTTGTTGTGGATGGTTGTTACACACTTAATAAGCTCATTATGGCTAATGAATTTTGAATGGATGATTTGAATGATGTATGCAAGTTAAGATACATAAAGTAATTTTTAAAAATGAATAATTAATGCCCCCTCTCAATCAATGTGATTCCAAAAATTCCATGTGCCATTCAATGATTATACATGGGAGTTGGGCATGTGATTGCGGTTTGTAATTTTGCAACTACAATCCTACAATAGTAATTATTTCATCCCGAACTCCAAGAATGCACAACATGTCTCTACTCCGATTGGCCCTCATACTTCTTAATGCAGTTTACAATTTCTTGTAAGATTGCAAGGCTATGCACTACTTTCTGCGTATTGATTCCGGATACCCAAAAGGATGCAATGAATGTGTTCATGTCGGGAGGCAAAGATCGAGAGGCACTTTGTAGCTTTACAAAATTCCTGAATTTTATTGTGGTTTATAACTCACTATGTCCGATAAGGGTTACTTTTAGGAATCGAAGGGTGCTTACAATTTGTACTGCAAAACTACAATTTCTCAAAAAGTCCCGCCAAGACCCAAAAAGGGGGTTTATGTCCAAAATTCTTTTTGTAAGTTGTCAAAATAGCCTAGGGGTTATTTTGGAAAATATGGGTTGTTTGAGGAAATTCCTATTATCAAACTTGAAATGGGATGCTACAAGCTCGATTCCCCTATGTTTGTTATTCCCATGGGTAGATAAAATTTTATTTTAGGAGTCCAATGGCTCACAACCTTGGGTACAATTGAAATGAAATTCCAGGATTTATTCATGATTTTATTTTCAAATGACAAGATGTTTGAGTTAAAAGGGTTGCATGTAAAGTCACCTCCTAAGCCGAGCTCTCATCAAATGCAACTAATCAAGGGCCCCGCAACACAATTATTTTCAGTTAATGAAAAAATGTCATTGGATTTTTAGGAAAGGGCACAAAATTATTCAATTGTTGTGGAGGATATGCCATTAGCCAAGCAATAAAGGAGACTCAATTTTCCCAATATATCTTTGAATTTACATCTACCACTAACCATCTCAACCTTGAAGATCCACCCAAAGGTTCAAGGAGTCAAAAAACACAGTAACCACCAACAAAAGAAGGTAATTCATGAGTATCTAAACAAATGAAAGAATCCAGATAATGCATCCGCAATATGGGAGGGGGAATATTTCTTGTACCAACGTTTAGGGTTCATCAACATTGATGACTACGCTCATGTGTCATAACGTCCAAAAGTTGTCAACATTGGGAAAGTTTTTATTTGAAGGAGGGTCATCTTACACCCTTATTCCTATTTCATATCTCGGGATATGTTTAATTGGCATGTGGTTAATATTGTCTCCTAACATGTCATATAATATTCATTTATGCTTTCATATGTTTAATATGTTAGACTTGGTGCTTTACATAGCATAGTAGGGTATGTGTATGAGTTAGTACGTGGATGATCAATGTATGATCAAATGGTAGATGATCATCATATTGATCACTTGAGTCTTATTGTATGGTTTGGAGGTTTCCCCCTCAAATTGGATAAATTATTATACTTACTTATTATGATCATTTTTCTATATTTTTGTGTTCTTTTTGTTATATTGTTGTCGAGTATTTAGATCTATCTAAGTAATTTCATTACATTGTGGGTGTTATGCAACATCCATGAGGGTTGTTGATTATTTGTGTCTTGTCCCTAGTTTGTATTTGTTTTTGATAATTTTTGTGGATGAGTGAGATAAAGATATCTTGTTGTGAGTTATAAATGGGAATATTTTGAGATATGTGTACATGAGCTAGGAAGTGATCTATATAGATGGGTATGTTGTCTAATGTAGTTTCACATATGGAAACTATTAAGGGTTAAAGGTTGATTGTAGATATAACCAAAGTCTTCCCTCATGAGTACTCATGGGATTATTTCATTCCTTAGTTCATTCTTGAACTCATTAGGATGGCACCTAGTGTTGTCATAAGTCTTTTGGCCAAAAGCATATTCATTATTTGGACATTATTTTTTATCCTACCTTGTTCATAGGTTTACCTATTTTTGGTAACTGTACCACACATGTTTCTCTTACCTTATTGATTACTTGCATCTTCCTTCTCATGAAGGGTAGGGCCAATATCATTTTATGAGAGGTGTGTGAGTGATCCGCATGGATTTTGTTTGGAGGTAAAGCAATTTGATGATACTCTTCCTATTATTTTCATGGCTTGAGCTTGAGATGATCTATCTAAAAAATGACAAGTGTTTTTATGATGTAGATGTGATATACTATATCCCTGCTACTTATTGTAGTATTCATAATTGAGATAGATGGATTGTAAATTAAAATATATTAAGTATATTAAACTTATGGATTATTGAAATGTTGCAAACTTATCTTTTATTATAAACCTAATCAAGGAATTAAAGATCATGAAGTAATTCGTAAAGGAATTATGGATGTATTTTGAACTAAGGAATGAAATGACTCATTGGATGGAAATATTTCTTATCGTATTATTACTAAACTTAATTGGAATAGTATAAATGGAATACACATGTTAATGGATTAAGCTGTAATTGCATTAGTATGATTGGATGAACACTTACATGTGAAAATATTATAGGAATTTGTACTTGATATGGTAAAGATTACTAATTCATTATGGAATTAAATGGAAGTAAATTATATGAGTTAAATGTAATGACACACTTAATCTAATTTATTATATGAAACTATTATTACTTGTATTACTATTGGATTTCTTCTTGCACATGTTTGATTAGTAAAGTGTAGGACTAAGACATTAAGAGGGCATCTATTTCAATCCCTAGTTGTGTGCAAGGTGATTTGAAATTCTAGCTCAAAAAATGTGATATTTTTTTCTAGTCACCCGTCGAGGGGTCACTATAGAGACACATGAATTGGGTGAAGCACCTACAAGGATACATATTTTTAGTTGATGTTCTCACTAGGTGTAGTTGTCTATTGACAAAGATGCGAGTGGAAGTTGTAGGTTTTGAATCCGTGAAGAAACCATACATGCAAGATTAATATTTTGGAGAAGCATGAGAGGTGTGCATGGTACCGAAAAAATGTTTATAGGACACCTTGTTTGGACTATTTTTGTAATAAGGATTTTTGTTTAGAAGATGGAAGTTATGAATCCCGAAAGGATCAATGTAGAAAAAATTATGAGAGAGAAACATTACAAAGGATTAGTGGGGCACTTTGGTTTGGATAAAACATTAGCATAACTAGGGGAGAGTAAATTTTTCCATGGAAGAGTGTGCATGTGTGTAAGTTTATACATGAATTTCACATCTCGTTAGCATTTGGTTAAAAGAAGATCTTAGACCACAATGTTATATCATCACCATTCCAAACAAAACCTTTGGGAGACATAAGTATGGATTTATTTTTGTAGCGTTGGGAATATTTCAAAGATAGAAAATTTTATTACTTTACGGGAACACCGGTGATATAACACATATTGTAAATATTTTCTTTAGCGAGATTGTGAGATTTCATGGAAAACTAGGTAGTTTAGTTTTTGATAGTTACAAAATTCATTGGTCATTTCTGGTGAACATTATGGAAAATTTGGATACAAGGTTTCAATTCAATTCATCATTCTATTCAAAAACTAGTGGATAGGTAGAAAGTTGTGAACAATATCCTTGGATATTTTCTTAGATGTTTGGTAATAGATAAGGCAAGAACTTGGGTTTTAGTCTTTGTGTAGGAAGACTTTTCTTAAAACAATTCATTAAATAAAAGTATATGGAAAACATCATTCCAAATTATATATGGAAACAACCCCAAAGGAGTTGTAGAGTTGAAAGACTTACCACACAATGAAGAAAAGAGTGTTGAAGTAGGATATTTTGTAGAAAACATGAAATAAGTGCACTAACAAGTGTGCAATCAGTTGTAAACAATGAATGTGCAATACAAATAGTGTATAAATGAGAAATGAAGGGAATTTGAATATCATATTAGATACATGGTCTTGTAATACTTAAAGAAGGAAATGTTTCCTAAAGGAACATACAATAAGATGAAGTGGAATAAGATAGGGCCAACTAAAATCACCAAAACAATTACAAAGAACGCTTGTGAGATTGAGTTTCCAAAGGGCATTGATATCTCAAATGTATTTATTGTATCATATTTAGATCCTTACTGTGAAAAACATGAATGTGATGAATAATCAAAAAGTGTAGATGGTATATTATATTGGAAAATACAAATGCTAGAGAAAGAGCATGATGAAGCGAGAATGAGTGATAGACACCAAAATTAAGAAGACATGTAATAAGGAGGTAATAAGACCAAAAATGTGACTTGGCTAAGTGTTTTAAATTTAGTGAAACTTTTCATTCCATTTCCTTGAGTAGGAGCTTAAGTATTTAACATTTCATAAGGTGTATGATGCAAGAGAATTCATATTCATAGGCAATTTGATACCAACCCAAAAATAGTTAAATAGTTGGATTCAATTGGGTTTACATTTTATGGAGTAGGTTGTGCATTGAATAAATCTATTAAAGGAGAACTATGGAGTACAATGTTGCATTTTTTTGAGTGTGCAAGTCCATTAATCAATGCTTTTGGAGTGCATAGTTTCCTTGTGTAATGTCTAGTTTTTTATGTAATCGTATAGTGCCCAATGTTATCCATACAATCCTATTCGATCCAAAATTTTTTAATAATTGAATGTTTAAAGGCACAAGTTTTGAAGAATTATAAATGGTTGTGTTTGGGTTTGTTTTTGGTTCATTTGATCCTTGCATTTCAATTTCATAAATTTAAAAGTCTTAAGAGGTGGCACAAATGGCTATATAAGTAGAACCAATTGCCTTAGGGAAGCAATTCAAGTTTTGGGGAACTCATAGTGCCTAAAAACAAAGTATGGGTGTGAGATTAATCTTCACCAAATCATAGTGATGGATGAGTAACATAATAACGGTGTGAATAAAAATGTGAGAGTGTCATCATGACATGAGGTGTGACACAAGTGTTGAGTTATAGTACATGGAGTATACGCCATGTTCATATGTTATGTAAAAGGTTGAATAATTGGTGATCGTTCGATGGTGCTATTTCTCCGAAAAAGATATCCCAAAGATTTGTTTTATTCCAATATGTGTTCATTTGATCGTTACATTGATGCATATTTTTTTAAGCTTTTATTTAGAATGTATTCTAAGGTTTTGAGGTGTAAGGTGGATCTTCATTGAGAACCCCGACCCTATCTACATCATTATGCCACATGCACTTGTAATAGAATGCAATGAATTTGTATTGTAACATGTTTTGTGTATGTGGTTCCCTGTTTTCGTAGAACCTACATTTTAAATTTTTGTAGATTTGATTGTAAAGATTGAGAATGACAGAACCATCAATTCTTAGGACACTACCATACTATGGTTTTGACCAAGTGTATAGTATTTTACATGTATAGAAATTGTAGTTGTTCATGTTTGTAACTTGGTAAATTTGTTCTTGTAACCTATTCCTATATCCTATAATTTCGTAATTATGTATGGTTTCTTGATTTACATTGATACTTTTGTAATAACATCACTAATTCCCCTTGTTTTAAGGTGAGAGAGATAGATGGTAGATATGCCAACTCAAACTAATTGAAGGGTTTCCACGTCAAATATAGCATTTAATCATTGTTGGAATATATAAAAGGTGGATGTAGATAGTCCATTTTTAGAATCAAATCAGAAAAGTGAGAGTATATGATATGGGTCATGGCACACAAAGTTGAAAGCACAACAAGACTACACACATAAAAGTCATGCACAATGTCACCTAGAAAGGCCTAATGGCCATATATAAGGGACACAAAGGTGTCACAAAAAACAATAGGCCAAGGGTCACATAAGAAAAAGTCTTATGAAGTTACAAACAAGGGACATAAAAGTATCATGCACACACAATATGCCAAGGTCCATATGCACAAGACAAACAATAAGCAATCTAATGTGCAATGAAGTACACATTAGCCGATGGGCACATATAAAAATATATACTAGTCGTGTACAATCCAAACATGTTACCCCCAAGAATCTTGATAATAACATAATCACAATGTAAAATATGAACATAACTAGGATACATGTAATAGAAATGGAAATAATTATGTAATAAATAGAAAAATGGTACTTAAGAGTGTAAAAGATGTCAATAGATTAAAGGGAAAGTTTAACATCTAAAAACATGTGGTCCTATGTGCCCTACCTCATGCTCATATACCTCATGAAACACGTGTGTATAAAAATAGAATACACTATCTACCAAAACCAATAATAAATAACACATAGAATGCACAATCTAGTAGATCATTTCTTGATTTTGTATCTTTTTGAAATATTTTGATTTTTGGATTTTATTTGTTTTTTTGTATTCTTGAAAATGTTTGGAAGTTTTCTACTCAAGCGTTGAGTAGGTAGCATGTGGTAGGATCATAACCTACTATTCGAGAGGGGATTAAGACCTAGGCAATGCCAGGGCGCTAACATTTAGGGGACACTAATTTATTTTATTTTATTATGGTTTTTATGAAGAGTATATTAATTTATTAGTTCCATATATGCTTAGTAGCATTAGTGTCCAACCTTACATACCAATTCAATTCACTTCATTCAAAATAAAATTAAAATTACATAATTATATTAAGAATATGATATTTAGGAGGCCTCAAATATTTATGCAAGTGCCTTTGTTGCAGGATTCTTAAATTTAATTCATACTCATGTATTTTTCATACTTTGTATTGTTTTGAAGTCTTGGAAGTTTTTTTGGAGGAGAGATCAAGAAAGGTGAATATGTAAAGAATGTAGGAAAAAATAGTTGGGAAATATATGAGAAAATGAGGATTATAATAAACTATATGTTAGAGAATTAACTGGGGATTTTAGGCAAGTAGTAGCTACAAAAAAAATTATTAGGAAGTTTTTCTCGGATGGTAGAGGCATAACATATCAAGTAATACGATATTTGGTCATGGTTAATTATTTTTTCTACGACATGATTTTATTTATTTATAGAAGACATTATCTCTAGTATTGCCTAGGGCACTCATAATCCTTAATTCGACCTTGCGTAGCTAGGAACAACCATACGATAAAGCTTACGAAGGCAAGTGAAAACTAAATGTTTGGATTGTCAAAGCTGAAGTAGCATAATAACATATTCCTCATTAGTATAAGGTAGACACTTTGCTCTACGAAAGTGTATTTATAATGTCTCATATTACACTTTGGTACTCGAGAGAGGCTATCATGCTTAATTTAAATGGATGTATTCAAGTGGGAGAAGGAGATAGTGTGATGGGTTTCATCAATAGTGGCCTTCAAATATTGTAACCACAATCTTCCCAAATAAAGGGGATCCGGATATGGGTCGTGTGTTACCCATATTTTTTTCCATAAAGTACAAAATAAATGCGTCTACTAACATAATTTAAAATCCTAAACTTAGCATGATCTCAAGGTAGGTATGTTATGTGTAGGAGTGATATCAAACACATTTAATGCCTTCAATGTACATATATTATCTAAGGTATTTATATTGATTGAGGTGTGTTCCTAATACTTTATATTTATATAATGTGAGCATAAAATTGTCAAATTGAGGCGCTTAAGTGATTTTTCTATGTAGATTGGATGAAATCATTTCAACTATGCTAAGTTGTTGAATATTTTGATTGTACCATTAGCCTTAAGCTTTTATATCATATATATGTAATGTTTTATGATTATTAGCATCATGGCCAATAACACGCTAATTCTGCCCGAAAGGCGTGTCTACAATGGAGAAAGCCCGGGCCCTTCGACCGCCAGACGCACTTGACAGCGGAGATTAATCGGTCGACGAATAAATCTACTGCAACTCACTACAGAGCCACGTAAATCTCGAGCTCTGCAGATGACATTAAATTTTCACATAAATCAAATGCACGAATGCGGTAGTGTAGCAGGAGGCGACTTCATCCTAATCATATCACACAGAGACGGAGCTTCTAAGCCAGATCTTCTTCTTCACCAATTTCTGAGCAGGGAAAAAAATATGGCAGGGCGAGGAAAAGCTGCTGGAGCAGGTGGTTCGAACAAGGCAACCTCTCGGAGCTCAAAGGCCGGCCTGCAATTTCCCGTCGGCAGAATCGCTCGCTTTCTTAAGGCCGGAAAATATGCCGAACGTGTTGGCGCCGGCGCTCCGGTCTACCTTGCCGCTGTTCTGGAATACTTGGCCGCCGAGGTGCGCCGATTTCTAGTTCTCCTGTAAAAACTGTATCATTCAATTTCTCTGGTTTTGTCTTTTGGAATTTTAGGAACTTTAGGGTTTCGTTGATTGCAATTGGGGGTTTTGTATGCAGGTTTTGGAGCTTGTGGGCAACACGGCCCGTGACAATAAGAAGGCCAAGATTGTTCCGCGCGCGATCTGATACGGCTCTCTGTGAGGAACGACGAGGAGCTCAACAAGCTCTTGGACGCTATCACGATTGCAAATGGCGGCGTTATGCCCAATATTCACAACATCTTGTTGCCGAAAAAGGGCACCGCTGGCGGCTCTTCCAAATCTGGCGCGGCCGAGGACTGAGGCTTCGACAGTCATTGTACTTGTAGAAATCATGTTAGATAGTTGTTTGTTCTGTTTCACTAACTCTATTTGTGGACTTGTTCTGCTGGTGTTTCAAAATTTAGTTGGAACCTCTGCGGATATTACACTTTGTTGGAATTAAGTGCAGATGTAATTTGGATCTAACTTTCTGAATTGGGAAATAATTTGTGCTTTTTAAATCCCAAAAAAAAACTAAACAAAAACTAAGTATAAAGGCGCGACACGAATGCGGAAGATGAGTGGATGTCATTTTTATAGGCATAGGTGCATTCTATTGGGAGAATAGCCTTCACCCATAGAGATATATAAATATGCATGTTCACCAAATTTATGATTTAGAATATTTTTTCCTTCATAAATATTGTGTATTAAATACATGTAATTTGAACTTGTGACTTTTTTTTAATTAGAATAAGAATTTACAATTAAATTATATGGTAGCAAATGAAAGTGATTGAAATGTGATATAGATATGTAGATAGATTGAATTTGAAACTTGCCTTTGCATAAGAGGTTGTGTGATAAGTGTAGGCACATTCGGTGGCTCGGTTTCCTTGTAAAGGAGGTTTCCGTCTGACATGTAGCGCGCCGAGTTGATGATGGATTTGACAACCTACTGATTGCTACCTAGTACCGTTGTTTACCTTGAAACTGTCATACCGCTTGTTCGAAGCACACATCGCCTAGCCGTAAGAAACGCGGAAAGAAGCCAAATAAGGCATATTTTTGTAAGACTTAAACGTGTTAGCGGAGTATGTACTATGAGGAAGCTCATAAAATATTGCCCACATTTTGAGAATCAACTAGACAATTTATTTTTGGAAGTACGAGAGACATCTTTGCGAGGGATAATATCGGTCTGCAACGTTGTTTTTGGAGAGTTTTAGCAATAAGCTCGTTGTAGTTCTCAAAAGGTTGCTCTTGGGCTGCATCGTGTGGTTATTGCAAGGAGTATGTGGGTTTTTACTATATTTCAGAGGAAGTGATTGTTGTGATTCAAACAGATTGAGCTTGATGCTTTCCTGAGGGCCTTTGAGGCTTCTGGATGCCATATGCTGCCCACAAGAGCACCTGCATTAACTACATCACGTGCAGAGCACCTGCATTAACTCAAGATCCACTAAATCATTATCCTTGATAAGGTTATTGAAATTATTTGTTATTCTCTTAACTATTTGGGTATCTTGTTTTTTTCTTTGGCAGTCCTGACTTAGATTGAGTATATAAGTGTATCAGGCTCACACCCTCCATCATTTGTTGAAGACTCTATGAAAAGGTTGGATATAATTCAAAATGCAATGAAGAGTTTCATATTTAGCATTTCATGTTCTCAACTATTTCTAATGTTGGGCACTTTCAAATATGTCTTGAATTTTATAGGTATGGAGAGATCTTCTCTTGAGCCTCTTTGGAAGGCGTAGTGTCATGTCCGTGAGATCCAAGCTTCAATACATATATCTTACAAAATGAAGGAAGGTTGTTTAGAGCGGGGTATCCACAATATTTTAGAGACTTGGAATGGTAAGGAAGAAAGGCTTTATTTCCATTCATGGCGACCTTCACCAGAAAATTCATGGTATTGTTGTAAATCTAATGACTTCAAAGAAGGTGAAAAACAATTTTATCACGATATTCGAGATCATTATAGAAAATACAATGAGTACATGGAAAGATAGGAGATGTTCTTTGAGGTTGAATGTAAAAATCCAAGAAAACTACATTTAATTTTCCTTCTTTCCATTTTATGGACATACGAATAGGAAGGGAATTATAATAACTTTACAATCTAGAGTTTTAGAGTTGCAACAAGTTCTTTCTGTATATGTGATTTTGTTCGATTGGTTGGTGACACTAATCATGTAGACACCATGCAGCTAGAAATCAGCTTGATGGCAAATCAACACGGGTATTTAAACAGAAGATGAAATAAATGAAATGGCTCCCATATTTTGTGCTTTTGTTGGAGGAATTATATCCTTACCAATAAAGATACTAGGGTTTGCATATTTAAAAGCAATGAAGGTTATAACTCTTCTCACATTCTTCTAATTGAACTCGAAGGCCTCTATTATAGAATTCACTATCACCTATTTTCTTTAACTAATATTGTGTTAGCCTGCTAGATTATTAGGCAAGGAGGGATTTGATAGGCAAGATATGTAAAATAATTGACAAGAGGAGATGTAGTCCTGATGGAGTAAAACATAATTATTTTCTGAAAAGGATTCTTGATGGAGACAATCTTTCACAAGAAATCGCTGTCATTTTCATTATTTCTCTATTGTTTGTTGGTCATGAAACTACAGACAAGACCATGTCGTTTGCCATATATTTTCTTACACAATGTCCTGAAGCTGTGGAGAAGTTCAGGGTAAGCAACGAATTTTCCTTTACATACATTCGAATATACTTCTCAGAGTAGTCAATCAAGTCACTACTGAATGATAGACAACGATATTACATAACCCCGCACTAGCTAGGCATTAAGAGTAATTAAGACAAATCCTTGTCAAAATATTAGTAAGTTCACCTCTCCTTACAAATTGAGATACATAAAAAATAATAATTAAAAAGTAGATAACTCATTCGAGTTTATGAACAGTGAGTCCAAAAAATAGAAACTAACATGATATCAGAGTAAGAATGTCAAGTCATAAGGCACATCAATAACAGAGGACATGTAACAATTTTCAAACCATGTGGGGTCAAGCCATGTAAGACCACTAACATCAAGTATTTACATGTTTATGGGTTGTAGGAGCAACATTGTCTTCATTCCCTTGCACATTTCCAACGTAAGATATCAAGTGCCAATCCAAAGTAATCCAACACCTCTCCTTTACCAGCACTTCCACCAGTATGTTAATGAACAACCTCAGCTTAAAATTGAAAAGTGTATCTTGTGACTGAGTATTCTTGCTCACAATATAATGAAAAAAATCTATTAAGCTGAGGGACTAAAGTCGTCTGTCCATCTCTGATGAAATAAATATCTGCTTCCCTCACAAAGTTATGAAGAATTTCAACTTCTTTTACCTGTCGCTTCCCCACCTCAGCATTATGGTTCTGCTGGACAAAAATGTATCAATTTATCTTGTTGGCACCAGATTTTTCAGTTCTTCAATGTCGTGCTACATTTTCTAAAAGGAAGCTCTTAGAATAGAAACTAACAATATGAATTGTTTGTATGACATACATTTACTGCAGCTTTTGTGCATAGATTTAATCCTCCTAGATCATTGACTCCAATAAAACAACATATGGCTTTTCCTGCAATTCTTTGTGACACCATAGAGGTCTGCAAGATGAACCAAAATATAATTAATTGTCCCCTCCTATCTCGTTAATCCATCTTTCATAAAAAACCATCATGATTCTTTATATTTAACTACAAAATATTTTCAATACTGATTAGTTATTATTTCTTACTCTAGATGTAGCACTCCTTTGTGAATTCCCTATTTTTACACCTTGAAATGGTTTGGATAACCATGGTATATGTAATTTATCAATCATAAGATATCTATTAATTGGTTATATATTATGATTTAACCTCGAACCATTATTCTGTGTACTTGTTTACAAGCTAATATGACATAATTTAAATGCATATTTTAGGTATTTTTATTCATATTAAATTGGAATATGTACATCTTGGTTTAGGATAATTTTTGAAAGTAAATAAATAGATATCTCCATGAACAATATCCATTAGATGGGACAACTCTATACTTAATACTTGAATGTAAATATTATTTTTCTCTCTCTAATTCTTAGAATATCTTGCTGATTATGTTATTTTTTTAAAGAGAAATATATATAATATCCAACTCTTCCTCCTTTAGATTCTTATCATTACTTTTTTAGAAGATAAAATTAATTTTTATTTTGATCTCGACAACATTCAGGAAGTCACATCACTCTTAAACACCGATTTGGTAAAGTTGTCTCTACAATACGCAAAAAAGCAAGAGACACCACAGAGTATGGCAAGACAATTCATCATAAAACCATTGACCATATAACATTCACCATCATTGGATAACAACTGGAAGTAGTTTTCCAATCATGTATTTCATAGTTTGTGTCACTTTTGTTAATGTCATAAGTCTACATTAAAATTAAAGTCTTTAGGATACTTATAAGTATTAATGCCAAAATGTCTTTTTGTTATTGTTGTACTGTCATGCTATTTTAAAAAATACGATGAAGAAAGTAATTAAAATATTACTTTCTTTCTCGAAATATTATATCTTTTTAGCCGCAATGTTATTAATCTAAGGAATGTCTATATCGAATGCCCTTAAAAATAAATCTAAATTGTGTCTTGAGTCTGTAAACCTTAAATTTTTCACATTAAACTTGTCCTATTAAGAAAGATAACGACATACAGGATGAGGATAAATCTAAAATATCTATAACTCGCAAATCCTAAAATTTCATTATGTAGAAAGGCGTTTGCACATGTGTAACGCTCCACCCCTTCTCATAGCTGACGAGACATGGATGTGCGAGATGAATCGATCGACGAAGCGTGGACTCACATCTATCCTTCATGTGTCAAGCAATGGTTCGTCAATTAAATCTTCTCGAACTAAGAAAAAAATCATTTTTTTACATTTGCCTGCTTGAGATTTTTTTCCGAATTCGTCGGTTAAGGGTTTTGTCGCAAATGTGGAGGCCACCGTGGGTTCTTTGTGTTGCAACTGCTCAACTACCTGTTGCAACAATGACACTAATGGTGGCGACGACGTGAAACCCACAAACACTGACCATTGGGCGGGTGTATTCATTTGAATGGGTCTTGGCCATTGCACTCTGCGCACAAACTCATGAGCTTGTGCATTAAGTTTCTTGAACGACAAGTTCTTTTCACATGCAACCGATGACGACAATGCCCGTCCTTTTACTGCTCTGCATCATCACCAAGCGTCCAAGTCTTCACATGTTCCTGCGACACATATATGCATTGGGCCAACATCGGTGTCTGCATTTTGATTATATGGACGCATCCAAGATATCATTGGTTTCCTTACCTATCACCTCAAATCCTGTGTAAAATCAATTCCTATACTCGCCAACATGTCCCACATGAATCTTGATTCAAATCTATTATTTTCCATATCATGTTGGTGCCTCCATATAAGCTCTAACAGTTGGAGCCATATTTTGTTGGTACCGTTCTTGAATCTTCTATTTCTAGAGACTTGCATTGTATGTGTTCATCTCCATGTCAATTAATCAACCCATGTTAGAGGTCATTTTTGTAATATACAAGTCCATTCACAGTGACTCATTTTCATTCTAAATCTTTGTCAAAAAAATTATTTGTGATTTTTATTATGTTTTAGTTTCATGTAAATTGGTGGTTGAAGTAGAGTTTAGTTTAGTCTTATTTTTATAGCTTGATAGACTCAAATAGCTGATCTTAGTTTTATTGATATTTTATCATCTTCTTAGTGTAAAAATATATGTGTGTGTGTCAAAACTATTATTTAATAATAGCTTGTAGCTATATTAGATAAGTTTCTCACATTTGTTATTGAGTCAAAGTCAATGCATGTCTTATAAAGTTTAAATGTTAAATATAGAGTCGTCAATGTTGATATTTTGTCAACTAGCTAGTCATGCATTCCATAAATTTGTGGGTTGAAACATGTCTTGTAAATGGTACTATTGGCTCTATCATCGACATTGTTGATGAAAATTTCTTATGTCTACCTACTTTAACTTTATTTATCGTCGTCTAATTTGAGCGGTACACGGGGTCCAATGGGATTCCAACAACCCTTCTCGTGTTCCAATTCCACCTAATTCTAGAGGGAGATTTCTCTCCTTATCTTCCCTGCAAAAAATGTCCTCAGCACCTCTTCTGCAGTCAAGCATACAAGAGAAATCCAGACTTCATTCCTTGTCCTTAACACTCCCCCTTAGTCCCCAATGACCCTTCCCTTTCAAACTACTCCACTTCTTCTGCAATCCAGAAATTTTCTACATTGCTCCAATTTTCACCACTTCGTAGTTTTTCATTTTCCTGCTTGATATATCATAATGTTTTGTTGTCCTTCTCAATTTCCTTTCCCGCCAATATTCCTTTCGGCGTTGACATCGCACACCTCACGTGCGATTGCTAGTAATAACAAAAGGATTAACTGATTTCCTTGATAGCTTGTAGCCATACAATGTCACCTAGATTACGAGACTAAGATGTCACAATCTAGTAATAGTGGTAAAGTAGACCGTGGGGTGTCTTGCTGCAATGATATCTTGAGAGGGATAAAAGATTTGATAGCATTAATTGTATTGATAGAATAATTCTAGATTGATATAGTCAAATCATCGATATATAATTGTTCTTGCTCAAGGTAATGCCTTGGAAAAAAAATCCATTATTTCAATATGTGGGAAGAATATATATTATTACAATACTGTGTTGATAAAAATTTCTTTTCATTATTTTGAGACTCTTGGAGAGGAGATGCGCTCTTAGTAGAGGCGATGTACTTTTTGTTTGATATAGTTTGGTACCTGTAGAAGTGAAAAAGAGTGAAAGATAGAATCATCATCGTCAATGATATTGAAATTTAAATTTCATAGATGTTCATCTATATATCATTTTCATCATCTTCACTATCATACCAATCAATTACTGCAATATCTTTTTGTTTTGAATTGACTAGTAATGACAACTTGGGAATAAGTTTAGAATCTATAGTAAGTGAATGATGCAATTTTACTTGTTTCAATTGATTTGGATGTGATTAAACTTACATAGATTGCTCATGTTATAATTTATCCAAATCTATACATTGTTGTGTTCTAATTGATATTTCACAAACTTTAATTGCTCTAACTACTATTGTACAATGGATTATGTATCACTTGTCTTTCTAGATTCCCCTACTTCATAAGTATGCATATTTTTAATCGGGATCAATCATACATGGCGTGTAATTGGTTGTTCTTGAGTATCATTCCTTGTGACTTTATAATACTTATAAGCTCTCATCGTCAACTATAATAGTGTTCACGCACCCCTCATGGATAAATTTAATATATCTATCTAGTGTAGAGGACAATTCTTCAATATCATGAATCCATTATTTGCATGATAGAAGATTATACTTTAGAGGACTATCCGAATGTGAAATGTGGTAGACATTATTTTGGGCCCAAATAATGTTTGGTGTGATTTTTCCCATTATAGGTTGAGGAGTATTGTCAAATTCCTTGGAAATAATGGTTTATTGCTGAACTCAACTCATAAAGATGCCCATTTTTCATAGTAAATATATAGGACATATATTCAATGCAGATCCATTATCAATTATAACCCTTTGATTAAGAATCCCTAAATATGAGTTGTAGTAACCAATTTTTGATATTGATCTATGATATTCTTAGGTGGAAAATTTGTGTGATCAAAAGTGATGGATTTATCCATACTCTTGAATGTAATCATATTTAAAGCAAAGGAAGCCACTTGTGTATTTCTAGGAAGAATAATAGTTTGCAAACACCTTGTACAATATATCTTTATACGTAAGTTACTTTTCTTATGGATCAAGAAGAGAATTTTTTTAAGAGTATTCCATAACTCGATCTAATAAATTGTATCATGTTGATTGACTAGTTTTTCGATTGATGTTAGGGGAGGTGGCATGTGATTAGGTTGATTGCCATCACTTGGTGGTTTTTCTCGCCTCATATTGATAAGGTGGACCACTATTTCCAATATAAGTTGAGACCTAACAATGAGGGTGGGATGGTACCTAATACAATATGAAGAGTGTGGGGAGATAAAAAAAGGATCCATAGCTTTTTAGTGACGAATAATGACTATAAGTAATTTGGATATGATATTATTACACATAGAATAATGGATTTAATGCATATTATATTTAAGATGTGCCTTGGAACCAACTTGGGATTGTACTAAAGGATGGCTAGATGGTGGACTAGTAGAAATTGATGGTTGTACATGCATATGAATTAGAGGGGTAGGCTTGTCTTGACATTCAATAGTTTTACCATCAATAAAGTCTTGGATGATATTTTTAGCTTGAGACATAGATTTGTAGATGGGCCAATACACCAATGATATTGTCAACATGTGTGAGGATCAAATTATTTTGGTTGAGGCTTACTCATCTCGACCTCTATGGGGTAGGGAGAGATATAAACTTACACTCAAGAAAATTTTCAAGCACAATATGTGGTTGTATTGGAAATGATGTGAATAGAAACTTAGGAAGGGCCTGAGGATTTGAGGATTTCATATCTATATAAGCAAGTGGGAAACCCCACAAAATTTCAAGTCAATAACTACCAAACCCCAAGGTTGGGGAAGGTTGTGTAAGATCAATAAACATGTTTACAAACTAATTTAATCCTAATTGAATGTTATTATGGCGTATATAAAATTTTAATATAATTATAATCTAGAATATTAAATTAAATATTCACATATATATTTGAACATAAAATAAATTGTTGAGAACGATTTGATCAATTAATCACATGATAAATATACTAAAACATGATAGGAGATCCACTTAGATTTTTTGATGTTTTGTAGACTAATTTGAATTTGGAATATAATGGAATATGATGAAGAAAGTATGGAAATGCTTAATTTCTAAAAAACAATGTCTAAACCCTCGGGGACATTAGCACTAGGTTTGAGACACTACAATTTGATTTTTTTTTACGTGTTGTATAATTACGTCCTTTGATACTTTTTATAAATTTGATTGCAGGATCCTATGCAGAAAATAAATATATAGCTATGTGTGCAATTTTGAGCTTATAAGATGTATGAGAGCCCCTATAATAATAATTCTTTCCTCCAAACCCTATCTCTCTTGAAAGGACCTATAAAAAGGGGTCGGTGTACACATTAAAAGTGACATGAGTGTTCTATGCACTCAACTTCCTGAGTTTGGGACGAGACAACTGAAATTTGGAAGATGAGATGAGTATGAGAAGTTGTAAAGTGGTAAATACATAATCGGTGGGGATGGCTAAGGATTGAGATTCAAAGGCCGAGATCCTCTAAATAGATCAACTTGTAAGTATGAAACTTGCTTATTTAGGATAACAAAAACTCATCATATCTCTCTGTGGGGAATATTCGATAAAGGATAATCGCTATGTGTAATTTATGATCTATATCAGCTAGACAAAAGATGTTTCATCCTAACTAATAGATTCTTTAAAAATATTTGTTTGTCTTTAAATAATCCAATCAAAGAGGGTCATATAATAAATGCAAATAATGTACAAAGGATAACAAATTACAATCTAAGGATTTGGATTTCTAACTCGGTTCACTTGATTGACCCAAAATTGTTCAGCTATGGATAATTACTCATTTAGAGCATCAAGTTAGATGATGATTTATGGGAAAGGGAGTAAAGTGTAAAACTATTGTATGTAATATTAAGTCTATGTCTCCTGGTATAGGTTGATACTTGGTGGGTTAGAGATCGGTTCAAAGATTCTCCTATGAGGTTAAGCCATACCGTAAATGATCATGTATGGTCATCAAATCATGAGTGAGAACAAAAGAAACTGAATGGGTAGTCAAAGGATAATCAAAGGTTGTAAACTAGTAACATGAATTCTTAATAACTAGGGTTGTTGTCTTGATCTTGGTTCCTAAATTACGTTAAATCCTAACAATGAATGAATAATGGAATTTGATCTTCATACATGCTATCAACCAATGATACAAATGAATGCGGGATACTTATAAATTGTTGGAGAAGAAGAATTGAGAATACACATGTTGAATGGGAGTGAGTGACTCTGCTAATGGGAAAATAAATTTATCCCTTTGGTTTATCAAATTCCTATTCAATTAATTAAATAAAACAAAGACAACTACTTTAATCTATCTTTTTGTATTTTTAGAGGCTTTTTGAATGGAATGGATTAAACTAATTTACTAACTAATATTTTTTATCTTTTAAATATTATTTAAAAGAAAATAAGATATATATTTTAAAGAAATGAACAAATAACTAAAACCAAATCAATAACTTCTTCTAATCAAAATAAACTAAACAGCGAACAATTGGATATGGCTATTCCTCGATTGCAAGGGTTTTAAATATTAATTCTAATGAGGAAGCATTCATAATATTATTGATTTAAAAAAAGTAAAGCTTCTTGAAGAGAGCTTTTGCTTCAAATTTTTGGGAAGCTTTTCAAAAGATATTTTCTTTCTTCTAAACAAATTTTCCTTTGTAGAACTACTTCTAATCTAATTAAAAGAAATAATAAATAATAGAAGATATAGATATTTCTCAAGAAAGTGATTGGAGGAAGAAGTACACATGAAGTGATGAAGTATAAGCTTTATTAGAATAAATCTTCTAAAATTTATACATGTATAACAAATGTACACATGAAGTGATGATATCTTCCATTTCAAATAACACTAAAACTATATTTCTTGATTTCAAAAGACAATTCTTATATTAAAACTTTGAAATAAATGAAATGCATCCCCAACCTGGTCACTACAGTGTTGTGGTAGCTTGTCCCAATGTTTTTGGTGATGTATTTTGTGTCTCCTCAGCTTCAAACTCCTTCCAATATGTGAGTTCCAAGTGATCTAAGTGAGAAAAGAAATGCTAACAACAAGAAAATAATATGATTAGTTTGGTATAAAGAATGATGGTTGGAATGTGAGTAACATGAAAGATAACAAGACAAAGAATTGGTTATCTATACAAGAACCTCTCAAAATTCAACAACATAACACCTCTCAAAACTTAAAATTGCCAACTAATGATACAAATGAATGCGAGATGCTTATAAATTCTGTTAGAGAAGAAGAAGTCATAATAAACATGTTGATTGAGATTGAGTGACTCAAATAATGGGGAATAATTCAACAACCTAATTTTAAAAATAAGGGAGGAGAAGGAAAATACCATTCCAATGAACCTATATTTGACAAACTAAATTGGGAGAAAAATAAATTGCAATCAAAACATAAATTTTAAAAACAAATGTTTTAGTTTTAATTTCCATGGTGACACAACCACCCATATTTCCGAGAGGAGGTTATGTATCCATCACTCTGTCTTTAGGAGAGGTTGCACAACCACTACTAAAGGGTGGGGAAAACTTCATAGCAAAAAAACTTAGTAAGCAAATTCATAGTTTAGGAGCGGGGTAAGATGCTTGACTACTTCAAGGTAGGAGTGTAAAAGGAAGAGGGAGGGATCTAGATATCCTTCTTGTCTTTGAAGTAGCTTTTTCATCATTAGATATGTATTACATTCAAGTGTTGCACCATATAATTTTTGGGTGTGTACATATTGCCCCCTCGGAAGTAGCATTTTATCCATCAATGGGTGAAAATGTGATTTTCAAGAATGGCGCTTCCCAAAATGGGAGAGTTAGAAATTTACTTGATCCATCTTCATGCCAAGGTGATGCTAGCCAAGACCTATCATTGCTTGAAAAAGAAAGATGGGAATCAAGTGCAATAATAAAACTAGATTAACAAAATATTTCAAAATGAAAAGACAAAATTACTTACCATTTTCATGGGGGAGAAAGCTACCTACTCCACCTTTTCCAGCACTACACAATCTTTACAAAATGATGTCAGAAAGACAAAACACCCTATACATATATCAAAAACACTTTATATATCACATTCTTACCAATTTTAGAAATCATTTGTTAATTTTCTCTTTTTCTATTTTGGAGCTCTGTATTTTCGACAACCATTTAATGCATGGGTAGAATCAGATTGATGAGTGTTTAAATATGATGGTAGTGAACCTTGTGGTAGTATCAGAGCTAACAAATAAGGTTAGTTGTGAGTGTTTTTTCCTTTTCCCTTAGGTTTATATTTTCGTTTGAAATAAACTCTAGGGAGGGATTTTTGGAAAATTTATAGTTGAAATGATCGGTAGGAGGGATATTTTAGGAAAATGTAACTGGTTTTTTCTTGATTTTAGTGTTTTTGAAATGTTTAGCATGTTAGAGGTTGTGTGGTATATGGTGACATGATTGTGCGACGGTTTCACAATTCTTATGTAATACATAGAGTGGTCATTGTGCAACCACCACGAAAATGTCACAACCGCCACAATAATTGTGCAATAGTTTCTCTATTTAAAGTGGTGGTTGTGTGATTGCCACCTATCCCAAGGCTTATTGAAGTGGAGTGTGTTTGCTTGATTTTTATCACTTACAATTTTGAGCTTATAGGTTCATTGCTTTGACGAGGTGTTTTAACACTCCTTTACTTTTCTCTTGATGACACATGGGGCCTACATTCATTGGAGTAGATCTCGAAAGAAAGAATAGATTGCATGAGTGCTAACATTATTGATTTAGGTTGAGACAAATCATCTTGAGAGGGAAGGGATATGGGTAGTTGTAATAGACTAATCCAATTACCTAGAATGATACTATGTGACTTTCTCGACTTATTGGGACACATATGGAACATTTTTGATTC
Source organism: Taxus wallichiana var. yunnanensis (assembly GCA_018340775.1). Taxonomy (NCBI): domain Eukaryota; kingdom Viridiplantae; phylum Streptophyta; class Pinopsida; order Cupressales; family Taxaceae; genus Taxus; species Taxus wallichiana. The sequence continues at coordinate 766,400,935 of CM031239.1, read as the reverse complement.
CATGGTGTTCATGGAGAGTGGACTATCACATTGGAGGATGTTTACGAGGATCATGTGGGTCACGATTACAAGGAGGAAGCTAGTGTTTAAAAGTGTTAGCTTGTCAAATGAGGCCGAGAGGTGGGTGACATACTTGGGCGATGTAGGGACACTTGAAATAAGTGCCAAGAAATGTGTTAGAATAGTTTCAATGGAGACAACTCCTATCCGCATTCTACACAAGGCCATTATCAATATATTAGCTTTGTGTTTGATTGGGAATAAAGGTGGGGATATTTTTTGTTTTGTTGGGATCTTATTGCATAGAATTTATAGGAGTGTGATAGGATTTAATCATAGGGTCAATACATCTTGGCCATCACATACCATGTGACTTGTACAAGGTGGTTAGGTGCAGAGTTGAGATCTCAGAGTCATCCTACACTAGTTATGTCATGGGTGTATGCGATGACCATCCCTATCGAGGGTTATGGAGATTGCATATTCGACTTCTATCGTCAGTATGAAGGTGGGTGGACATGGCACCTATCAGATCTACACCATAGGTGATAGGTACACCGACTATAATAGACATGGTGGCAGAGCCTTACCAAGCCATTCTTGAATTATGGGTTGGAGAGGGGATTACCTTGGCTGCCTTCTCAAGTACTACACAATTGATTGACCATGGGAGAAAGAGAGGTGCTCCCAATAGCATGGGTGCCTTAACATTTTGGTTGCAGATCCATTAACACCATTCCTACAGTTTAGATTGTGCTCAAAGGTACGAGAGGAGGCCGCAGATCTCAATTGGGTTGAGGGGGATCTAAGTGAGTAATTAAGATTAATCTTCTCTTATTTATTAGATTAGAGTCACTTGGTTAAATGTTATTGGTTCTATAATTCATCGATGTGTGTGTGTGTGTGTGTGTGTGTGTGTGTGTGTGTGTGTGTGTGTGTGTGTGTGTGTGTGTGTGTTTTGCAGCCACTATTGTGGAGTGGATAAAGATTATTAGGTAGAAAAACCTTTGATTTATTCACCCTTGCTTTTGATCTATCACGAGATGCTCTAGCTATAGATCCAAGACTTCCAACACATGTAAGTCATTCAACTGATGTATTTATACATGTATGACATGTGATAAATGAGCTTTCTTAGATGCATACTGAGAATGTAATGTTGAGGTAATAATTTTTTGATTACCGTACTATGATTGTAGGAGGATGACTCAATTGTAGAAGGGTTATTGGTACCATAAATTTTCATGGAAATTCCCATGGACACTCTCACCGCTTAGTGCGTGAAGGTTCCCACACAGGACACAACAAGACATGACATAGGAGACATAATAGGATCCCTCATCCCACTACTTCACAAGGATCTCGAAGGGACATATAAGTCAAGTAACTTTATTGTTTACTCAATTTTTTTGTATATACCAAATTTTTAGGGACTTTTGGCTCATGATTGATACTTTTGACCGCACTTGTCCTTTAGTGTGATGGTATTGTACTATAATTTTGATGAATACACACACACACACACGACCTATTTTTGGCTTGACATTCCCTTGTTTATTTATTTCTACATGCTCTACTTCATTTGTGCACTTTGAAAATTAGGAATGTTTGATGTTTTTATGGTTTTTTTAGGTAGATGTTATGGATGCTAATGCAATGTGATAAGAGAATACACATGTTTATGATTTTACTATCAACTAAATTTTCAAATAATTCAAATTATTCCATTCCATTGGCATAATATGTCACACATGGTTTAGTGATGAAGTATCTTACTCCGTTCTTGACCCATACATGCAACTAGTAAGATGTGAGGGCTCAACATCGACAATCAAGAAGTACATGAGTGAGTGATGCATGAATGAGAAATGATGAATATAAAACATGAGACATAATAATGATCATGACTCATCTTCCATTGAATTTATTAGACCAAATCCAAAACAATTTACACTTTGTAGGCCTTGGCTAGACTTACATCCATGGGTAGCCCACCGATTGGAAAGATTTGGTTTTAGGGAATAATTCTCTCCGACATGGGATTCTAAGTTATCTTCTTATAATTATATATATTTAAGCACATTGTTCCATATTATCTTAAGAACCCCTTTTTTATGATGACCCCTACATATTTCCCAATGATACCAATAAGAATCAAAGGATCATCACCAAAAGAAAAACATAGGTGAGTTACGAGACGCTTTCTCCTTTCCTAGCCTCACATTACTAGTTAGAAATTTTGGATCATCACCAAATACTAGGGAGGACGAGAGGTATAGTAATTTGTAAGATATATTTTTATTTATTTTTCCTTTCTCTTGCATTGTGCTGGTTGGGAAGGAATGTTTTCCCCCCTATCTTAACCTCACATGACTAGTAAGACATGAGGGCTCATCACCTAAGACTAGGACAAGAGAACATAATATCTAGATGAATATTTTAGAGATTTATGTCAAGGAGAAAACCTTTTGGAGGGATGATTTTCCATCAAGAAGATTTTAAATAAGATTATAGGTGAACAAAATCCGAAGTGGGAGAAACAAAGAATAAATGAGGTACACAAGATTTGATAGAATCAATATTAAGTTTGTTTTAGAATTGAAAATGGTGAGGTGGATTATATAGATGAAGATTATGATAAAATTGTGAGGATATTAAGATTGAGACATCTGCTAATGTATGAAAAGTTTAAGATTATTATCAAATGAGTAAACTCATAGTACCATCTAAACATGGTGATAATGAAAATGACATGAAGTGTGAAAATGTAACAAGGACAATGTGGAGATACTATTTTTTAGATATAAAAATGTTATTAGGTAGATTGAGTTTACAAATTAAACTTCACCTTGTAAAGTGCAAAAATAGTAACCTCCATTATTAAAATCTATAGCTACTTGATAAGGGCCAAGCCATTTCGGTCTGAATTTACAAAATCCACCAATTTTCTTGTCTATACAACTATTAAGCCTTAACACAAGGTCACCCACTTAGATTGGGATTTCACAATCTTTCTTGTTTGTGTTTGTGTGAACTCGATGGTGTTGTTAATCCCGATCCTTTTCTCATCTAGGTTTTCTAAGTCAGTTAATCCTACATTTCTATATTCATCTTCATCTAATATGCCCTGTAAAGACACATGAAGACTAGGGAGTTCCACCTCTAAAGGTAGGACAACTTCTAAACCAAAAACTAGGGAGAACGGAGTTGCCCCTTTTTGTGTACAAATGGAAGTGCTATAGGCCCATAAGGCTAGGAAAAAATTTAGGTGTAAATACCTCTTGTTTTCCTTGACTTTTTTAAGGAGAATAGACTTCAATGTTTTATTTGTGGCCTCAGCCTGACTATTGGATTGAGGGTAATATAGAGAGGCAGTGTGATGAGATATTTTTTCACATAGCTCACGTACCTCGTCATTCTTAAATGATGATCCATTATCGGGAAATGACCTATGGGATGCCATACCTACAAATAATTTGGTGTAGTAAAAATTTGGATATGACGAACCTGAGAACCATGGTTAAAGGCATCACCTCAACTCAATTCGTAAAATATTGGGTGGCCATAATGATAAAGTTATGACCCATTAGTGGAAGCGGGAGAGAATTTTCCTATCAAATCGAAACCCCGTGTAGAGAAAGGACACAATGTAGCTATAGGTTATAGAGATTTAGTTAGGATATGTATGACATGTGAAGACTTTTGACATTTATGGAACCTTCATACATATTCACCAACATTGTGCTTGAGTTTAGGCCACAAATAACCCATCTAGTGATTCTTTTTGGGTGGTTGAATGTTCACCAAAATGCCCACTATAGACTCAACTGTGGGATTCAAAAATGTTCTTCTCCGCTTCTTCTTCATCTATGCACCTTAGGAGTAAACCATCCAAGGATTTTTGATAAAGGACCTCTTCTATGATAACATACTTAACAACTATCACATTGAGTTCTCTCCTTTTTACGAGTTAGACCCCTTTGGGTAAATTCGGTCTACAATCTGGTTTATTATGTCAAAGTACCATGGCGTGTAGAAATCTTAGGTTTTTTAATATGATAAATGCACTCATTAGGGAAATCCAAATTGCAATCTCTCTAGAATCCAAATGATTATTAGGTAGCCGTTTGAAATGATTTTCCCCTTGAGTGAATTTTGGTTTACCTAAGTTCAAATTTGTTCATGAGTGTTATGAACCTACAAACCTTCTTTAATACGATACTTGGGTGAGGAAGGTACATAAATGTTTGGGATTAACAATGACTCTTGTCTCTGGTTGAGTATGTAGTACCTCATTCATTTAGCTTTGAAGACAATGGTGAGGCACTCTTTCTCTAACTTATTGGATCTAGTTTCATAATCAAGAAATACACTACTAATAAAATAAATGGCTCTAGCTTGAGACTATTGTTGCCCTAAAATTCCCCTCTTGTGAAAGATGAATTTATAGGTCCCAAGTGTTGGTACTCGGTTTTTAATCCCGCCAGTTCCATTTAAAATTCCTCAGTCTGTATGCGTTTTGGAACATTTTTCTATCTCCTTTCATGGATGTATGGAATTTATCAATCTTTTTCTATGGTTGTGGACCACATCGAGCCTTGTATTCCTTGCATTTATCTTTCTGTAGGAAAAATCTTTGATTCGGGCGCGAATGGTGGCATTTTTCCCCTTCTCTGCATTTTTCTATGGTCGTCTTCCCATCAAATTCTTTTCCAGCGTCTGTGGATATGTGGTCACCTCTAATTGGATGTGGTGTGGTGGGTCTTTTTGTGAACTTGTGACTTTTGTTACATTTACAAAAAGGTTGAATTACCCCCATGTCTCCGTTGGATCCTGATTGGCTTTTCGAAATTATGAAGTGGCGGAGAAAAATTCTTACTTTGGCCCCATAAAGGGACACGTGGCTGTTTTCAAAATTCAAAGTGGGGAGGTGGGTCATCGGAGCACTTTTGGAAATTTGGTTTTATTTCCAAAAGGGATTAAAGTTGTAAAATGAGCCATGACTCCACCGGGACGGGAAAAGTCAAATATCGAGCCCGCATCAAAAGTCAAAGTGGGGAGGCGGATCGTCGGGTCACTTTTGGAATTTTGGTTTTGTTGCAGAAAGGCATAAAAGTTATAAAGTGACCCACAACCACACCAACGCCCAGGAGAAGCCATGTGGAGAGCCCATATCAAAAGTGGATGGGCGGGCCGAAATGTTCCAAGTGTCATTTCTCTAAAAGGCACAAAATATAAAAGTTTTCCCTAGACCCGCTTTAGCTAAATCTCTCCCACGTGGATGACTCAAATTCAAATTTTTTGAAAGCAGGATGAACGACTGTGATATGATGCATCTGGTTTTTCTACTAGGCATGGAAATGGCCGAGGCATTAGAGAAGTGTTATCCCAATTTTCCCCGAGGAAAAATTGGTCGAACGTGATCTTGCACAGGAAGAACGGAAGGGTCGGCCAGTTGCGTGGACTCATAGTCGACCCCAAAACCAAGTCCAGAAGCGAGTAGAGCTCAACAAGAGAAAAATGGAGAAAGGCAATGTTCAATCGAGGCCCGAATTGGCTAAGTATAGAAGGACCGCAGAAGGTGCCATGTGTCTCTTCGGCACACTTTTGGTATGGTGCACAAATGCGGAGACCCCAAACGTGCGTAGGCCCTCCATGTGGTTAGATTTCAAAAGACAAAGCCAACCATTGAATCGGCTAAGTATAAAGAGTCGTGGAAGCCTCCACGCGTCCCAATGGTGCACCTCCAAAGGCCAAGTTCAAAGCAGGATCCTAAGTGAGTGCAAACTCTCCATGTGCCTCATCAACACAACTTCAAAGGCGTGGCCCAAAGAGAGACCCTGAACTAGCGCCAACCCTCCACGTGTCCCAGGTCTAAAAAGGGGACACCGGTTGTTGAAAAGTCCAAGCTCGGGATAGGTCAAGGAAGCTTCCATGCGTTATCTCGGTGCATCTTCAAGGTTAAAATCTAGAGGTAGTCCCCAAACAAGTGCGGGCGCCACGTGGTCAGAGTCAAGAGGGGACAAAGCAAACTATTGAAAAGTCCAGTCTGCGGGAAGCCTCCACGCGTCTAATCAACTCTCTTTCAAAAGTGAAGTTTGGGGTAGTTCCAATGTGTGCTAACCCTCTATGTGTCTTGGGGTAGGTAGAACATCTCCGCCAATGAGAGGGACTTAGGCAAAATACAAAGGAAACAGAGCGAGCCGCCGGACGACACCACGTGTCAGTTCAAAGTAACTTTAGGAGTAAAAAGAGGGGGTGAAATCTTAAGACGCATGAGGTCACCATGTGGCCCCTGTATGGACAGACCCTTTCACATATTGTGAGCCCACGTTAAACACCTGACCCCGCACCTTCAGACAACCATGTATTTAAACCAGAGCTCGGGGTGAGCGAGAAAGGACTTTTGGAGAGCTCCCGATGCCTGCTACTCACCCGCCACCTTTAATGATCAAGTCGACATTTTGAGGTCATCAATTCTCTCACCTATCGCCATGATGAAGAATGGGCTTCCTTTCTTGCCCAATAAGGAATACTATGTGGAGGCATGGGTTTTGTCATGGAACCCATCATTTTTGCAGGAAAATTCAATGCATTTCTTGGGTGGTTAGAGCAAGAATTTGGATTTCTTCTATCTCCTTCTCTAATTATTCCTATATATTGTAAGGAGGGGTGTTTTTAAAGGGGTTGAATCTGGTACTCTGTAGATGTAAAAGATTTGAAAGTAATCAATACAAAAGTTTTTCCCTTTCTTCTTCTACTATTCCTTATTTCCTTGTTCAAATTTGCAAATCATCCATGTTTGCATGATAAGAAAATTTGTGTTCTTGTTAATATGATTTCAGGAACTTTGTGTTGTGAAATTATATTTGGTATAAATGTGAATGATTCCATTCTGCATCTCCTTTGCTCAATACGCATAAAGTTATACTCTGCTATCTATATTACCTGAAAGTATTGTTATGTTCTTCCTCTCTCATCTCCTTAGTTCTTCTATTCTTTTGTATTGATAATCTTTTGGGCATAAAACACTTCAAAATATCAGGAATCCCCACTTTGAAAGTTGTACATTTGTATATAAGTTTTGCTGCTTTCTTTCAATAAGGGAACCTCTCCCATAAAGAGGAGGGACTTGCTATCCCCCGATGTAGTTTGTTAAAATAAAATTTTAAATCCAATAGGGACATCTTTGTGGATCAAGCATAGCGAGGAAATATCATATAGGAATCCCAAAATGTCAATTTACTTTCGGGCGTTGCCTTATCCATTGAGCTTATGGAGTCATTTCTTCCAACACACACACAAAAAAAAAAACACATGGAAGGGAAACCCACCAAAACTAGGAAACACACACAACAGAAAAGGTAAATTATGTTACATGGGAGGGGTATTTACAGAGGATGTACACATACCCGACAACGGGTTGGGAAAAGTACATGCCATCATGGAACAATGTACTGAAATGTGATCTTTGGAGCATGAAAACTACTATCTGATCATACCATGATCATGTGATGGCTTTGCATGGTTTGAGATGGATAAGACCAACCAAGATTTTATCTTCATATTCATATTATACTAAGTACATTCATGCATTCAATTAACGAGTTGTTATCATTTTGGAAATCTTGCATCTTATGTCTTCCTCTTGATGTCTCGCGATCATGAGAAACCATTCCTCCATATCCTCAAGAGTGAGAAAATTGATCTTGTTATGGGGACATTATTCCTCCTCGAATTATGACATGAATTCATCTCCGTATCAACAAGGCACTCGTAAGGGGAAAGAACAAATTTCTTCCCATTCGACAACTTCTCCGAACATATCACTTTGTCATTTTGTGTAATTGCTTTCATCATCCTTGAGAAATTTTTACATCATGAGAACATGTTCAAGACAAGTCAAGGCTCGAAAAAGGAGAGTAGAATATGATTTTGAATTATTCTACGAGAGCCATGCACATTCTAATTTTTTTCGAACAATTATCATCAATATCCATCCATAAAAACTGCAATCCTTGGTTTGGTCGAAACACATTCTTCACCCTTGAGTGAATATTATAGTGCAGATTCTTGTTCCAAATTGGTAGGACATCCAATGGTGGTGAGAATAAGTTGATATTAAATACACTCATAAGACTTTTGCAATCCTTCACTTTGTTCTCGAACAACTCTCTTCAATGTAAATCAACTCAAAATTTTCTCTACTATCTTCCTCCATGGTGGAGATGTCTTTGGGATTGAGAATATTCATTTTGGATTCAAGAATTTCATTCCTTTTACATTCATGATCTTCTTCACAAAGTATGAAAGAGAGACATAGATTTTCTCTCCTCGACCAAGGCATTGGAAAGGACATCAAGCTCATCCATTTGCTCCGCATTGACATCAAACGTTGGTGTATCAAAATGAGAAACACATATTAACTCATACCTATCTTATATTTCCATAGCCCAAGTTAGGATCTTGAGACTGAGTTGAGGGTCTTCAGTTTCTTCCACAGCCTTCAAGATGTCTTGCACAAATTTTTCACTCAAAACTTCCATATACGCATTCTCATCCTCATTGGAAGAATCTTTACATTGTTCCTCTAGGAGATGGTTGAAAATTTGATCTACACATGGCAAAAATTTATCTGAAACCTCTTCACTCTCTTTCTCAAAGCATCTCTTGTTAAACAATTCTCACCTTCTTCCAAGAACGGGCATACTTGGTCCTCAACATTTTTGACATGCTTTGTGGGAAGGGCACTCCTTCGAGCTCAAAATACATTTCATCATCCTCTTGATGGGAAGCAGAGAACCATGTTGGGGCAGCAATATGGGAAGAATTTTCAACTCTATCTTGATCATCCATTATTGAATCCTCTTGCTCATATGGAAAATGAAAGATTTCATACTCACCATGATGATCAACATTATGCTCCTTAGGTGAGAATGGTGGAGTCAACTCCTCAAAGAGGTTATGCTTGAATTGTTCATTCTCCTTGGCTTCAAAAAGGAAATTGGCCTCTTCCATTTGGTCATCCATGGTTGTATCAAGAGAATAACTTGATTCTTAAACTAGCTCCATTTCATCAATCACCATCTCTACATCACTTGAAGATTCAAAATTGGAAAGTAGATCATCCATGATTACCTCGAATTCATTGTCTTGTGTCCGGGATGTAGGATTGATTTCTTGTACATCTCCATGATTGATGGAGTCTTCAGAAAGCATTGGATCTTATGTTGTGTATCCAACATCTTCCTCTCTTGAATCCATTATTTCATCAACAGGTTGTGCCTTGAGCCAAAATGAGTTGATGAATGGATATTCAATCATCATGTCTTCTTCATCATCCTCCATGGTGGGGATTTGTTTCTCATTAGAAGGTTCCAAGATAATACATTCATCATAATTATCCAAGAATCTTCAAGGGACATACACTTCATAATAAAGACAATCATCGGGGTGATCCACCATAGGGAAAATATCCCCTTCTTTCTCCCCCGACGAAGTGCTTTGAGATGTTTGTTAGCTAGATTTTATGCTTAACTAAAACATGTAACCTAGGAAGTCATGGGATAAATCCCCTTCATTTAACAATGAATATCCCATATGCTTTATTTTATTATTTTGTCTCTAATCTAATTTCTCAGGGGTATTACTTTAACTACAAAGCTTGTGAGCCACAACTAAGTAGTTTTGCAGCAAGTAAGCAATTGTCTTGGTGAATGAAATGTGACATGTATGAAAACAGAAATAAAGGAATTAAATCTGTCTGGGAAATAAGATGTGTTACGTAATCACTGTTATTTCTTAGAGCTAATTACTCATACACATAAATAAACAAATATTATCTTTTCTAGATACTTTTAAGTAACTTAAAAAAGAAGCGTATATCTATGAAAATTAAGATAACACAAAGTTTATCATAATAATCACAAGTTACACAGTAAGAAAAAGATAGACACAAAGTTCAATCAAAGTCTTCCTTCCTTCTTATTTAAATATTGACTGCATACAACAAGTGTTTTCAGCTATTTCAACACAAAGTCTAAAATAAACCAATCACAACTTATAACAGTTTCTCACTCAAAAAATCCTTGACCCGCAGTCTTCTCTCCTTTTTATAGTCATTACAAACAAAGCTTATGGAAAAGATATCTGTTACATTCTAATAAATGACCAACTAACAAACAATTAAGAGTTGAGCAATTCACTCCTCAAAATATTCTTCTTGTGCCACCTAGCTATTTTTAGAATGTTCAAACATTAAAACCATAAAAACTACTTTGTAACAACTTTCTAAACTTTAACTTTATCAAATGACTTAAAGTAACAGTGAATGCACACCACATTACTTAAGTCTTACAAAGAGTGCACTTAATAAGAAAAGAATAAAAGTAGAATAAGAAGTAGAAGAAGAAGAAGAGAAAAATAAATGGAAGAATTATTTTGGATCGATAGTTACTACTCCCACTTTCTCTTTTCCTTTACTCCTATCTTGAGCCTTTTCTTCATCTACTTCAGCTCTATCTGCTTCATCTACTTCATCCTTATGTTTCTCTTTATAAATGGAAAATTGGTCCCTCATGTACTTGATGACATCACTATCTACATCAGCAACAACTCTTATTTCTGTTTCAAACATGAGTAGTTCTTCTTCCAAAACCTTGCATCCTCCTCTCACTTTCCCAAGACAAGATCCCAATTGATTAACAATATCCTGAATATCTGACAATTTTTCCAATGACTTTCTATTAAAAGGAATAATAGCTTTATCCATCAATTGCTGAAATAATGGAAGAAATTCCTCAATACTTTGTGGATAGCTAGAGGTATCATATTTCGTTAGACCATAGATCACATCCTCAAGTTCTTCCAGAACTTGCTCAACTTGTTCCTCCATCATCTCTATCTTGGTCATAATGTGTTTCAAAATGTTTTGCCTGAATGACAAAATATGCTTTTGTTGTCTTCCCTTCTTAACTGATCCTCCAGGTGCAATATTTTCCCTAATCAAAATATCATCAGATAATTCATTGATTTCTTCCAAACTTTGTTGTTGCAATTCAGAAATCCCTCCTTCATTGTCCACTTCTTACTTAAATGCTTTCAATTTATTTTTCTTTTCCGATAATCCCCAATTTTTTCCAAGACTTCCTTATAAAAAAGTTTTGGCTATGTTTGTGATATCCGCTAGCCACTCATCTATAGCTTTAGATCTATCACTTGTCTCCTCTACAACAATGATTACTTGTGGATGTATTTTTTCTTCCATAATCATTTGTTGTGGAGGATTCTTGGAAAATTTCATAATAATATTGCAAAGTTTAAATGATTGTTCCTTCAACTTGGCAACTTTCATCTTTTCTTCATCCAACTTTTGAAACAAGCTATTTATCATCATCTGTGTGTCTTGTTTCAGACCTTCAGTAGTAACTTCACCTAAGGGCACCTTTTGTGATCATCAAATCCTCTTTAGTCACTTCTCCTTTCTTCTTTCCAGTTGGTGGAATAACTATTTCAACGAATTTCGTTGAGTTGTGGAGCTAAATTTCTTCACAAGTAGCATGTTTTACAACTTGTAGGTTTGCACATGTAATCAATGTCGTCAAGGAACCGATATAAGTCGGGAGGAACCAAAATCAGTTAGGGAACCGGTATCAATCAACAAACAAGGAACCAACACTAGTTACTTATGCATTTATGTTTTTCTTTTAGACGTGGTATTAGATTCAACCTTTGATTATAAAGATGATCTACGGGTTGTAAATGCATAACTAAGTTTCCTAAGTTTTTATAAGCTTATATAAGCTAGAAAGCTAGGGTTAGAAGGTTTAATTGAGTAATCCTTGGTTGAGAGGATGAAGAAGAAGAAAAAGAAAGAAAATATTACATGAAGACAAAGCTTTTATGGAGAGAAGCTAGACAAAAGGAAATAACAGGTACATCTGTATGGTGAGAAGAGGGTAATGTCTTCTTCTGTATTTCCTTTGTATTGTTATTGTCTCAATGTAATGGCTTGCATAGTATGCAAAGCACATAGAGTTTCTTCTTATAGATCCACATGTTATTGTGAGATCTTGTATTGTAGATCCACATGTTGGTGAGATCTTGTATTGTAGATCCATGAGATCATGATGTATTGTTGATCCATAGAGATCTAGTATTGTAGCTTATTGGATAGCTTGTGGATATGTGATAGTATCCAAAGATATTGTAGAGGAGGTTATCTTCATGTTTGCACAGGTTGATGCGGTGATGGAGGAGAGACTTACTTCTTGGTGCACAATTATAGTAGCACATTGGAAGACCCATTCGAGAGGTCTTGTTTGCAGATTCACAGGAGAGATTGGTTGCAGTTCAGAGATGTAGTAGTTCATAGTTATGTGAGATCTACTAGTGGTTTGGAGGCATAATTGTAGTGTACTCATGGAGATTCATTTAGAGATATGTTAGAGGAGATACTCTTAGAGAGATGCATTTTACTCTTATGGGAAGATTTGGTTTGTACTCTTGTTGTATTATATATATGAGATCTCTATATTTGGTGGACGTAGCCCACATTGGGTGAACCACGGTACATGTTGTGTTATGTGTGTGTACTTTGTTTTGATTTAGATTTATCTAGTTTACACTTCCACTATTGTATATTTTGGGGAATTGTTTCCATTCCATGTTCTAATTCCCAACAAATGGTATCAAGCACTGTTTTTTTATCTTATCTAATACCAATAAGTGGTATCAAGAACGATGGATTTAGTTTTTAGAGCAAGGATTTTCTTCAGGGTTTTGTTAGTGGTATTACTAACAGATGTATGAGAGTAGGTTTTGTTTTTCCTGATGTGAAAATTACAGGAAGATATTTTAATCTCAAGTGGGAGCTGGAAATGAAAGGTTGCTTAAAAATGACAGTGACTGACATTGGTATACTAACGGATGGTAGCATTGATCTTCCATAACCGATGTTGGCATGGTAACCATGGTCGGTTAGAGGGAACCAATGTCGGAAACCTGGTTAAATAGAAAATCATAGATCTGAAGAAATTAGAGAAGATACAATGAATGTATCTTGATTGTTGAGGTGTCCCTAGTTCTTGGAGGCACAAACATGTTGGTCAGATTGTAGATCCAGATTATAGAGGTATGGTTTTTATTATCTTGGTATTGCAGTGCTTGTATATTTTGGATGCACATGCATGTTTGGGATTACAGATCTGAGTTAGAGATAGAGGAGCAGTTATGCATCCTTTGGTGTAGTTAGATGCATGGGCTTCGTTAGAGAGACAAAAAATAATAGAAAAAATGAAGACATGACATCCATTAGAGAGGAAAGTACTTCAGTTGAAGATGTGGGTGAGTGTCTTGGTGTTGGTAAGGTGATGTATTTCATCTTGGTGTAGTTTTATTGCATGTATTATTTCGTAAATTTTTTTGTGTAAGGTTTGGGTGCTTCTTGAAATGACTGGCTCAACACAACTATTGGCTTTGGTCGGAGTAGGCACCTGGTTTAGTGTATTATGCCAATTTATAACGTTGTGGTAGTTCTAGCAAGATCGATGTCGGTCACGAGGGGAACCAGTTCGGTCGGCAGACCGTGGTCGGTCTCTGTGACAATGAGTTTGCACAAGGTTTCTTACAACAGAAGAGGGCATGGAAGGTTTAGTGTCTAGGTATAGAGGATCTAGTTTCTTACACAAAGTGTATAGGCATAAACAAAGTAAATCACTTCAAAATTTGAATCGAGAAAGAGGTCCAAATTGGCTTGGTGAGTCCAACGAGACTTGGGTCAAATTCAGGTATCTCTATATGGTTCATGTTTTATTTCTTTCATTTAAAGCAACCTGGTGATTGTGTGCATAAGTAAAATTTACACCATGGCTATTTGGTGAGCTTAAATTTTATTTCCAGATGTGTTGGAATCTTGAGGACAAGGGTATCTAGTCTAAGCATGAGATCCTCAATGAAAAGTCATGTTTAGACATAGTTGCAAGTAACGAGAGATGTTGTGTACATATGGATGAAAAGAAGGTGATTCAACCTACTTCACAAGAAGTACAAACTTCTGTGATGTAGAAGTATTCTTTGTTAAGAAGGGAATTTGTTTATATTTTCTTTCATCTATTTTATTTCTCACGGATATATATTGGAGCCATTGAGCTTGGTGATTAGAGGTAGTATAGGGGAGTTCATGTTGAGTGGGAGCAAGTCATGGTTGTTAGAATTTTAGGTTAGACACATATGCACTTATGGAGTGAGAGGAGTATGCTACTATTCAGAGTGACATGAGGCACACATTTCATTGGAGGACAATCACAATTTTACAGGTATTTTGTGATTAGTGCATGATGATGTCACTTCTAGTTTTACTTTGTGGTGTCTAGATGTCCTTATGGGATGAGAGTTGATGGTTATTCAAATTTGGGTTAAGAAGAGATAACAATGTTTGAGAGTTTGAAGGGTTAAAGAAGGAAAATATTTTTGTTTATAGGTTATAGGTGTGGCAACAACGTGTATTTACAATTTATTGATGTTTCCCTTGTTTGCTTTCATCTTGGATGGTTGTGTAGTATATTTGGAGTAGACTATTCTAGTGCTTGGAAAATCTTCAACTTGTCGTGGTTGACCCATTTCGTAATGGGAGTGCCATCCAATTCCTCGGTCAAGACGTACCATTTTCATGCACAACTTGCTATTTTGTAGGGCCCCATCCATTTTGGAAGAAATTTTCTCTATCTTCTTTTTTTGTATACGGAATCATATACTAGAACCAAGTCATTCACATGAAATGGAGACCACCGGATCTTTTGATCAAAGTATTCCTTCTGCTTCATTTTCTTCTTATGGCTTGTATCCTTTGCTATTTCTCTCATTTCCTCTAGCAAATGAAGATGTACCAACCTTTCTTTTACTGAATCACTTTCATCCATCCTTTCATTTTTCATAACTCTCACAGTGGGAATATCAAACTCAATAGGAAGAACTGGATCAATGCCATAGGCCAATTGAAATGGGGAGTATCCTGTTGCTGACTTTGATGTTGCCCTATATGCCCACAATGCTGCATGAATCCTTTTATCCCATTTATGTACCTGCAAGGCTGCATCTTTTGCTAGAATTTGACACAACACAAAATTTTTCGTTCCACCTGTCCATTTGTGCTTGGCTTGTATGTTGTTGCCTTCCTGTGCTTAATAGAAAACTTATTGACTAGGGCTTCTACCACCTCATTAATGAAGTGGCTTCCTTGATCTGTTACAATTTCTAATGGGCAACCAAATCTGGTGACAATGCGTTCATACATGAACCTTGCCACTTCATCCATGGAAGCTGTTTTCAATGGCCTAGCTTCAACCCACTTGGTTAAATAATCTGTGGTAACTACAATATACTTATTTTGGCGTGATGTAGTTAGAAGTGGACCTACAATGTCTATTCCCCACTTTTCAAAGGGACCAAGGGGAAGAATAGGACATAATGGAGCTGATGAAGTCTTACGGTTACCATGTGTTTGACAAATATCACATGTCTTACAATAATTATAACAATCTTTAAAAAGAGTGGGCCAGTGATAACCTGCATCCAAGATCCTTCTTGTTGTAAGTTGTCAGAGAAGTGCCCTCCACATGTACCATTGTGGAATTCTTCTAGCAGTTCCTTCCCTTGATCACGTCCAACTGCCCTCTTATACTGTCCATCAGGTCCTATTCGAAATAATACTCCATGTAGAATAGAATATGGACGACTGGCTTGAGTAATCTTTCTCTTAGTCTTTGCATTGGCACCATCAGGAAACTTGAATTCATTCAGATAATTCCAAATATCTATGTATTCACTAGGGATTGTGTCGAGGATAACAATGTTTGCATCGGAAATCATCATCATCACAAGATGATCCTAAACCATCATAGGCTCAAGAGAGTGCATCGCATTGACATGCTTCTTTCATGGCCTATCTATAATATCAAATTCAAATATATTTTAGAGCACGATAATCTGTTACAACTAGAAATTTTTGCCCTAGCAAGTAATTTCTAAACTTTTACAAAGCAAAAATGATAGCAGAGCCTCTTTTTGATTTACTGTATAATTTACCAAAGCATTGCTCATTTATGCGCTCCCAAAGTAAATTGGATGTTCATTCCCATTTTCATCCTTTTGGCTCAAAGTACTTCCTAGTGTTGCATCCGAGGCATCAGTGTACACAATGAATGGCTTGCTCCAATCTGGATTCTCAAAACAGTGAAGACACGGGGCTTCCTTGATTGTCCAAAAGTTTCATGCGCCTTATTTCCTAGTTCATAAGTAACATCCTTTCAAGAAGCTGGGTTAGTGGCTATGCAATCTTTGAGAAATTCTTGATGAACCTTCTATAGTAACCCACATGGCCTAAAAATGATCTCAACTTACTTCTATTAATACGAAATGGTAAATCTTTGATTTTTGAAACTTTATCAGGATCAGTACCAATACCATCTCTGGATACAACATGCCACGACAAAACACCTTTAGAACATCCAAAGACACACTTTGTAGGGTTTAGTGAGGCTTGTGCTTCATCTAACCTTTGAAATGTTGTCTCCATTTGGTGCAGGTGGTCCAAATTGCTCCCATAGATGCAAAAATCATCCAGAAATACTCTGATGAAGGTCCCAATATAGGGTTTGAACACCCTATTCATCAAACGCTGGAATGTTGCTGGAGCATTACACAACCCAAAAGGCATAACTCTATAAGCAAACGTTCCCCAAGGAGTGGTGAACGTGGTCTTCAACTGATCTTTCTCTGCTATACGAACTTGGTTGTAGCCGCTATATCCATCAGCAAAACTATAAGCACTCTGCCCCTACTTCATCCAAGATCGATCGAAAATGGAAGAGGGTAATGATCCTTCTTTGTTGCCTTATTGAGCTTCCTGTAATCAACACAAATGCGTAGCTTCCCATTCTTTTTTATTGAGATCACAATGGGAGAAACCCATTCTGAATTCTCCACAACAAATATGAATCCTGCATCAAGTAACTTATCTATTTCTTCTTTTACAGTCTTGGAAAAATTAGGATTCATTCTATATGGCATTTGCTTTATGGGCTTAGCACCATCTACTAGCTCAATACAATGTTCTACCCAACTTACTTGACGGAGTTCCTTGTAATCAAAAGTGAATAGGTGTATGTACCTTCGAAAGAGCTGGAGGTAGGATTCCTTCTCACTCTCCATCACAGCATCACCAATCTTTATTTGTTGGAGACGATCATCAACTTCTTCTTCAGATAATTTTATGGGGTCATGAGTTGGTGTGACTGGAAGGATATCCATGACTGAAACATCCACCTCACTTTCTTCATCTTCAGTGTCCACTTCACTAGTACTAGAGTAATCAGAGGATGTCTAATCATCAGTTTCATCACTTGAATCCACAGGTTCTGCTTTATGATGTCGAGGGATCACGTTTATCTTCACCCTCTCTCTACCACGTCCAAGTGTCATGAAACCTTCATTCCAGTAGTTTCTTGCATGAACTCTCCTTAGCCATGGTCTTCCCAGCAGCATTGGGTACGCAACAGTACCATTTTTCACACCTGAAAGTCTACCACACATACAACACCCATAATGAGATATTGCCACATTTGAAACTACACCTTCGGTTTAGTTTTTCTATTATTTAATGACCTTAACATAAGTGTTAAAGGGCGATCAATTTTTAAACCCAACATATTCATTACTGATTCGGTCATTACATTAATCGCAACACCTCCATCAAGTAAGACATCATGAATTGAAATACCATTACATAATACCTCGGCTTGTGGAGCATAGGGAGCCGCCCTCGCCTCCAAAACAAGGACCTCAACCTCCTTCCTTCATCGAGCATTGAGTCCACTTTGCAACTCCCGCCTCTTCTCAGAAGACATAGCCAAGAGTTGACCATATGTAATATTTGCAAGCCTTTTGGACAGATCTTCCAAGATGGAGTATGGTCCTTGCCCCTGTGAAATCAGAAAATCCTGCACACCCAACTTTCTTCTCCTATGTTTCTTACTAGTTTCTTCTTTCATCTTCTTAGGATCATTTCCATCTTGATTATCTTTTTCTTTCTTTCTTTTTGTTACAAACACATCTACTTCATTATTTCTGCTCTTATCTACTACATCAAAAGAATTCACAGGTACTTTTCCTTTATCATTATCTCCTTTACTAGATGTAGAAGCTCTATCTGGACAATTATACTTATAATAACCCTTTTATAACAACCATAACATACAACTTCAAAAATATTTCTTTTTGGACCTCTATCTCCCCGAGAACTAAATTCCTTTCCTTGAAGAAGATTAATAGTTAATCGACCCATCTTTTGAGCAAATCTTCATACTCGGTAGATGTACTAGGAGAAATATTTGTGCTCACCAGAGTAGTTGTGGATTATGGACCAAAGGTGCTGGTGTAGGCTCTACTTTAGCAACAATTTCTTTGGGCTCCTCTTCCATGCTTTCTTCTTGCCTTCTTGCAATCTCCTTTGCTTGTTCAATGGTAAATTTGGACGGTCATACTTCACTCGTTGTCCGATCTCGGCTTCATCCCAAGAATGAAGTGCTTACAGAGGAGATTATCCACGCCATTCATCAACCCATCCGCTAATCCTTCCTTCCGATCCGGGCATCGAGCTTCCTCCTTAGCTCTAGAACACGAGCATGATAATCCCTTATCTTCTCCTTCTCTCCTTGGGATAGCTTTGTGATCTCGATCATGAGATCGCATATTTCTCGTTGTTCACCAAATTCTTCAAGAAAACTTTCAAGTTAATAAATCCCATGAATTTTTCACATTATCACCTAGTGTTTCAAACCACCTAAGTGTTGAACCATCCAAAAAGGTAGGAAAAAATTCAGTCCATTATTCCCTTCTTATAAGGCCATTACAAATACAAGATCGTTTAAACTCTTGAATGAAAGAAGAAGCATCTTCATTAGATTGAGCTGAAAAAATAGGAATCTTTCCCATTTTCAAAAGTAACCACCGTGAAATACCAACCCACAAGTACAATCAACAAGACTTATGTGCACAAATAATTGGAATCACTATACTAGAAAGTGACTTTACACCTTTCTACAGTAAAATAGAAATGACCACGGTAAACTATGGTAAAACTTGACTTACTACGGTAAAAACTGACTTTACTATGGTAAACACTATTCATAGTAAAAAGTGAAGTTACTACGGTAAATACTATTCACGGTAAAAGTGACTTTACCATGGTAACTACTATGCACAGTAAAAATAAGGTTACCCTCCAATTGATTTTTGACTAAGTGGGAATATCTCTCCAGAAAATCCACCAACGAGGAATGGTCCCGGCAACGGAACCAAAATGTCATCACCAATCCGGCACTATGATAATTCTTCACCGGGAACTCCTCGTGCTATGATTATTTACTAATGCACAACCTTTAGTTTGGTGGATGTAATCTGGAAACAAAACAACAACATAACACAAGAATACCATCGACTATGATAAGACAGAATGATGACAAATCTGAAATATCAAAGTAAATTATAATATTAACATGAAATTATTACAATCTCACCCATGAGGTACTTCAAGTGTTATTGACTTCACTTGCCTTTCACCAAGACTATGGGAGAAACTTTACAATTACACCTCTTAATGGCTTCTTCAACACACCTTTAAACTGATGGCTTCCTTCGCACACTTCCTACAATATTTCTCACTACTTCCTTCTATGCTAAATGAGGGGGTGGCCTCTCTATTTATAGAACTTCCAGGCTTATCCATCTTATCTCTAAGATAGGATAAGAAATCCACTCTGACGAATCATATTCCATACCTTAACTCTTATATGTACATGTAAGCTTATCTTTTAAGATAAGATAAACCTTATCATTTTACATGGGTTCCACATTTTTAGACTTTTTACAAATAAAATATACAAAATATTTATGACCTCACTCCTTGTCCTTATTACCAATATAATATTTCTAATTCCTAATCACGTAGACCCTACTTCTCTAATTACCCAAACTTTGACATTTTAACATTACCGGACCACTTACGACAAATATTTACTTTTTACAACATTCCTATTGTACTTTGACTGTTACCGTACTCCACATTATTGGTGGCACCGTACTGACGGCGCCGTTATCTTCTATCAGACGCTACTACTAATTATACTTAACAACATCATATTCCTAATACATACATTAATGAAATAGAAATTACGGAGGAAAATTTTAGTGTCGCGTAACCGACACCGATTACCTATACATTTATGTTTTTATTTAGGTAGGTAGGGATTAGATCCAACCTTTGATTATAAAGGTGATCTAAAGGTTGTAAATGCATAGCTAAGTTTCCCTAAGTTTGTATAAGCTTATATAAGCTAGAAAGCTAGGGTTAGAAGGTGTAATTGAGTAATCCTTGGTTAGGAGGATGAAGAAGGAGAAAAAGAAAGAAAAGATTACATGATGACAAAGATTTCATGGAGAGAAGTGGAAAGAATGAAATAACAGGTACATCTATATGGTGAGAAGAGGGTAATGCCTTCTTTTGTATTTCCTTTTATTGTTATTATCTCAATGTAATGGCTTACATAGTATGCAAAGCCCATGGATTTTCTTCTTATAGATCCACATGTTATTGTGAGGTCTTGTATTGTAAATCCACATGTTGGTGAGATCTTGTATTGTACATCCATGAGTTCATGATGTATTGTTGATCCATAAAGATCTAGTATTGTAGCTTATTGGATAGCTTGTGGGCACGTGATAGTATCTAGAGATATTATAGATGAGGTTATCTTCATGTTTGCACAAGTTGATGCAAAGTGATGGAGGAGAGAATTACTTCTTGGTACATAGTTATGGTAGCACATTGGAAGACCCATTTGAGAGGTCTTGTTTACCGATTCAAAGGAGAGCTTGGTTGTAGTTCGGATATGTAGTAGTTCCTATTTATGTGAGTTCGCTGGTGGTTTGGAGGCACAATTGTAGTGAACTCATGGAGATTTGTTTAGAGATTTGTTAGAGGAGATACTCTTAGAGAGATGCATTATACTCTTATGGGAAGAGTTGGTTTGTACTCTTGTTGTATTATATTTATGAGATCTCTATCTTTGGTGGATGTAGACCACATTGGGTGAACCATGGTACATGTTATGTTATGTGTGTGTACTTTTTCTAATTTAAATTTATCTACTTTCCACTTCCAATCTTTGTAGATTTTGGGGAATTATTTCCATTTTGTAGTCTTAATTCCCAACAATTTCTTCCCTAAAGGATCAATGATAAATCTGGATGTAATTTTTGGCACTTTTTCCCTTTTCCTCTTCTTTTAAATTGTTTTCAATAGCTGAAGATCCATTTCTTCCACATTAATTACTTCCTTAGAAGTAGAAGAGGATTGATTAGCCTATAATTTGGTAAATGTATGACTGAAAGAGTCTGAGCTTCAGGATGTACAATGATTTCTTTGCTAATTCTTCTTGGTGGAGAAAATTCTACAATTTCTAACTATTTCTCAGGTTCATCAATGACTGATTCTTGCTGTAAAACCCCTCCTAATTCAACCATTTTATTTCTTATCATCTCCTCCTCTATCTCTTCTTCATTCCCAGTATCAATATCTTTGATGTTCCTCTGCATTGTATCATTTGGTACTATAGATATTTCCATTGTTTGATCAACTTCCATCATAATCTCTCCTTCCTCCATCTCTGCATCTTTCATTTGCTCCTTATCCTTTTATGATGTTTGAGCTATTTCTTGTGAAGAAGAAACATTCAGATTCTCCTTTAGTGACACAACTGATGATTCTTCAAGACATGGAGGAGGGGAGGAGGAGGAGTAGCTGGTGGTGGACAAGGAGGTGGTGTAGGCAACACACTTTCCATGGTAGTGGTGGGAAATACAAAAGAAGTTGGTTTTAATGTAGGTAATACAATATCTTACTGAGAAGGGATTTCTTGGATGGTAGGAGTAACAACTAATGACGATGTCATACTAGAAGTTCTTTCAGGGACAATTCCCAAAATCAGAGGATTCTTTGTTCTTGCTCTCCGGAATGGTTTCAATTTAATAGCCAAGCCACTGCTTTCCCCTGGACCTTCCTTCCTTTCTTCTCTTTCTCTGACATCTTCTTCTTTCCAGTAATAATTTTAGTTATTTATTTTATTACTAACTCTTCCAAGTAGAAACCCTAAACATTCACCATTGAGCAATGTAAAATAACACTTTTGATGTTCTCTCCATGATTGACTTTGAAGTATGAGTTACCGGGAGTAGAGGAGCATTATCACCTCCTTGATCATAATAAACATGAGAAATTACTTGCCCATCATCAACAACTCCCTTTGGAATTTTAGCCAAACCAAACTCTAAAACCTGTTTTACAGTCAAACGACTATAATCCCTTCTTCTAACTTCAAACTCATCTCTACAATCAGCCCAAAAGTCTTCTAATGCTAGTAAGTGTGCATAGTTCAGGGAAACTAAATTTCTTGCTATACTCTATAGTCAAAATTCCTCCTTTCACTAAAGGAAATCTGATTATAACGAAGATATATTTCCTTCTGAACTTCCCTTCCTTATGAATATTCGTACAATGGTATTGTCCAATCACAATAGGAAAATGTACTACTGTTTCTATGTAAACCTTGTTGCAAATCATGTAAACTGCTAATTGTCTGCATAGCTCTAGAAAAATCCACCTATCACTTGGGTATCTAGGAAATCTTAACACAACATTTGAAAAACCATAGAATCTCAAATACGTAAAGTGAGAAAACTGAATGAAAATGCATCCATAAGGCTGAACTGCATTCCATGCTTCATCAGTTACTCTTTTGGCTCTTAAGTCCGATTCAATCTACAAATGACTTCATACAAGAAAAATTCATTAACCTATTTGTACTCATTGAAATACCTAGGTAAAGCCAACTATGGATAATGTTCATAAATGGATTTATCATCTTTTGTTCCAACAGTTCTTAACCTAGGAAAGTTTCCATGTGCAACTATAACATAAACAGATAGGAAGTCATCTTAAAATCCAAAGTTTGAATAACATTTTTCAATTGGAAATCAATATTATCGCTGATGATCTCATCCCAATTGATCAAAACATTAGGTTTAACATTCTCTATTACTCTCATAAAGTAATACATCCATCTATAAAAGAACTTTGCATTCTTATCACCATTGATCCTACAAAGGAGTTGAGTGATGTCATCTGCTTCTTGAATCAAATTAGATCTTATAACTGACTTGGGAAACTTGAGGCTTGTTTTGATACCTTTAAGTAATGCATATTCATGATTTTAATGGCATCCTTTTTCCTCTTTATCCAGTACTCATTAGCTTTCTCCATAGTGATACTTAATGGACTTGGTACAATTGGGATCTTTAAGAAAATATTGAAGAAATGAACATCTAATCTCCCTACCAGATCACCATCATCATTCTTAATCGTCCTAGTCTGGGAATCATAATGTTTAGCACATTCCAACACAAATTATGGCAACTGACAGGTGCTGGGAAAAGTAGTTACTTCAATCAGTCCACTCTTGGTTAATGCTTCCATTAAAGGTGTCTTCTTTTTAGCTTTAGATCTTTCCACTAACTCAAGTACTGATACATGACCCATATCAGTGTCTCCTATTCCAGCTAGTTTTGATGTGATGCAAGTTTCCACAGGATATCCTTTATAGTCATACTTCATCTTGCTCTTCTTCTTGCCTTTGCTCTTTCCTTTTCCTTTTGGAACTTGTTGCTTCCTCAACATCCAAGTTTGGATCTTCTCTTATTACAATAATTTCCTCTTCTCATGTTGCAATTCCTTCTTCCTCTGATTGATCACTTAATTCAATTGGCTCCTCCCTAGTATCATACATCTGTTTATTCCTGTATGTTTTCACCACTTGTGAAATGACAACTGCTTCTGCTCTTTAAATAACAATCATCAAGTTAATGCATCAATTACTTAACTATGCATGCATGCATTTAAGAATCAATTTACTCATGCAATCGTGTTACATAATTTATGAGAAATTCATTAAAACAATTAGATCTGTAGTTTAGTATGGGATTCCAAGGCACAACTACTTAATACTGGTAATTAAATCATCTCTAATGAAAAGCAACAACAACATATTTTACCACAAAATTATGTGAATAATACCAATAATAACTCTTGTCGTAAGAAGAAGTAATGAGAAAATGAGCAAAGGAATAATCTAAATTGACACCAAACTAAGAAGCGGTGAATAAATACTGCTTTACTTCCTTTATGCAGAAAATAAGTAAAGCAACTTAAGATCGAATGAGAACAAATGGAGAAGGTAAGCTTTGTGGTCTTTAACGTTACTTACTTACTTATAAAACAAGGCAAGTAGTAGGTCCCCAAATCGACACAATAAGAAGAGGAAGCAAAGAAAATTAGAATCGACACAAATCTGGGAAGGAATGCGGTAAATGACCATTACTTCACTTCTTTTAAAATAAAATAAGTAAAGTAATACAATGAATCAGACACAAGAAAAAAAAAAGAAGTAAAGCATGTAGAAAATGACGCAAGAATTAAACTTAGACAATTGGGGAACTCATAATGCTTTACTTTCCTTAAAATAAAACCATTAAAGCATGTCTAAATCGATGCGGTGAACTAGGAAAGTAAAGCACATTCAAAAACGAAAACAAACGAGAGAAGTAGAGCATATCAAAATCAACGCAAGACCGGGAAAGTAAATCTTGTTAATTTCGACGCAATGAAAAAATAGTGTGGTGTTTTGAAGTTACTCTACTGTTATTATAAAACAAGTAAATCTCATTTGAATTGATGCAAAACTAGTAGAAACAAGTGAGAATGATGCAAAACTACAACAAAGCTTCTCTGGGGTTAAATAGATTGACTTGACTTTTCATTGAACACGAAAACAAGAAGAAAATGACCAAAACTAGTTGAATGAAACTCGTCCCAAGTTGATCTTACACTACTCAACTTTCATTAAAAAACAAGCAAAGTATTGCTAAAGCGACACAAAAATCTTCGCAAAGAAGAAATAAAGGAACAAATGATACGAAAAAAACTAAGGATAAAATTAGGGTGAAAATGTAACAAATTGTCTTCAAAGCTTAACAACGGATTTGATTATTGAGAAAAACCCTAATCACAATGAAGATTTAAACCTGAATTTCATATTTCAAACCCTAGAAAATAGGACAAAGAGAAAACACATGGGCAAGAAACTAAAACGACAAATACGAGGAAGGAAAACCTAGAAAAACTAAAAAGGGAAAACAAACTACTAACCTTGACCGCAAATGGGTTTGGATCAATTTGTGCCAATTCCTCTTCAATCGATCGATTGGAGTTGCTTGGGGTTTGGGGATCAACAATTGCTCTCCTGCTAAAATGTGAATGTGTGGATCCTAGGTGGAAAACTCTTATTGCTTTTATATTTTCCACCTCATTAAATGTGTTTGTACGAATGCCAACTCAACTCCCTTCAATATGTGGTCTTTTTGAAATACTTTACTTTCAAAGTGTAGGAAGGAAGTAAAACATTCCTAATTCAACGATAACTTAAGTCTTTAGTTAGGTGGATTTTGAAGATTACTTTACTTCTTTTGAGATAAAAGAAGTAAAGTAAGTTAAATTCAACGCAATGAGAATAGTCAAGTAGTAAGAGTGGAGATCAACGCAATAAGCTAGGATAGTTAAGCGGTTTTTAAGTATTACTTTACTTGTTTTATTAATAAGACAAGTAAAGCATTAGGAATTCAACACAATGAATGAGAAGCAGTAAAGCATTACAAATTCAATGCAATGAATAGGAAGATAAGCAAATTTTATGTTCTTTTTGCACTACTTGACTTAAAAGCAACAATATATCAAAATAGCACCAAGAAGCAAATTTTTGATCTTTTGAGAGTTTATAAGAACCAACACATGATTAATTAATGAGCTTCCCCAAGAAACCTCTTGCAACTTCTTGAAGAATCATCATGCACTTCTGCAACCCAAATGAGTCAAAGCAACAACCTAGACAAACACACAAGACAACAAACCAAAGCAAAAAAAACATGAACACAACTCATCACAAAAACACAAGAAAACCAAAAATTTAAAAGGGGTACCTCAATATTTTTGTAAGAAATATTGGGGACACCATTGGCTCCATCTCGAGGAAATAATTATTTCACTCCAAAGGAAAGAAATAAAGATGAGATCCCAATATCTCTGGTTTCAAGTCTTGTTCATTGGTTGGAGTCACATAACAAGAAAACATAAAATAAATCTAACCTAAAATTTATTTATATACATACAAGTTTTACCCTGAACCATCAACTCTTGTACATCTTCAAGTGTTTCCCATTGTATGGAAGCAACAATTCAACTCCATCCTGATAAGCAAGGATGAAACTATTAGATCCAGTAACCCTTGCAATTATAAATGACCCTTTCCATAATGAATCAAACTTTGCCATGCATTCCTTTAGGCTCATTTCTCTTATCCCATAAGAGTACCCAATCTCCAACTTCAAATTTCCTTTCTCGAGCCTTTCTGTCAAATACTACCTTGAATTTATTATGATGTTCAACCAACCTATCTACCACTTGAACCTGCACTTCTCTTAGCTTAGTCAAATACATTATCCTTTTATCAATAGAATATGTATAAGTAGTATCTTCCAAAGCCTTAGTGAGTTGCAAAGTAGGAAATTCTAGAGTAAGAGGAAAATCTACATCCCTACCATACAACAAAAAAAGGAGATATGCTTATATCTTTCTTTGGAGTAATCCTATCTGCCCACAATGCATCAAACAACTTCTTGTGCCAAGTCCTCGATTTTCTATTATCAAATTTCACATGATTGTTAGCAAATTCTTGTTACTTGATTCAACTTGGCCATTCCCCATGGGTAGTAATTGGAAGAATGAACCAATTGAATTCCATGCGTGTAGAAAAATTCAATCAACTCCTTAGAAGATAGGTTAGGAGCATTATCTGCTACTATTTTATTGGGCACACCAAACCTTATGACAATATTTTCCTTAATGAAATTACATACCTCTTTAAAAGTGGCATTTCTAATAGGTATAACTTCCACCCACTTACTAAAATAATATGTAGTAGTGAGAATATAATGATGTCCAACACTAGATGGCTTCAATGTTCCAATGAAATCAATACCCCATTGTTTGGAATGGTTCTTCTATTACTACTATCTTTAAGGGAAAATATAGTAATTTAACTCTCCCAAAAACATCTAACATGCTTGACACTTTGAGACCCAATCAATTGTATCCTGAAACAAAGTAGGCTAGTAGTACTTTGCTCAAAGTATCTTGTGTGCAGTAACCCTTGTTGAAAAGTTTCCTCCACATGTTTTATCATGAAACTATTCTAATAATATTTCTTACTGGGAATGATCTACACATCTGAGAAAGACACCATCAATTCCCTTATTGTACAAATAATTATCCCAAAGGAAAAATCCTTGGACCTAAGTTTTGATCTAATTTTCTTTATGAGAAAGCTCATCTAGAAATTCCCCATATGTCAGAAAATAAGAAATCTGACTATACCATTCATCTACTAGATTTACAAAGAGAACATAGGTAAACTATCATCCTCCTTCGACTTGATTGTCTTCACCTCATTCATCAATTTACAAAGACCTCTCCCTCAAACAAATTTTGTAGGCTTGATATCTAAGTCATACTCTTGTAACTTTGTTACCCACGTACTCTCAACAACCCTAGTTCTTGTTGTGTTAGGATAGAATTTACTGTAGTATCTGGAACATAAACTACAATATGTGAAGAAATAATGTAATACCTGAATTCCTTACACACTTTCACAATTACATATGCATGTTTCTCCATAGGAGTGTACTTTAATTCATAAGCTTTCAAAGGCATACTCATGAAAGAAATTGGGGATTCTATGTCTTCTTGATTATTCGCATATGGGATTGCTTTGATATTGTGTGTTCCGAGGAATAACAGTAAAGAATAAATTCTTTACCAAAACATAGAGAAACTAAGACTGGTGCTTCAGAAAAAGCTACTTTAATCTTTTCGAATGCTCACTTTCCCTCTTCATTCCACTTGAAGTCTTGTGTTTTCTTCATCATGTTTGAAATATGATGGGTTAACTCAACAAAATCAGGAATGAATCTTCTAAGAAAATTAACCTTACCAAAGAAGGAATGAACTCCTTTCTTAGAAGTTGGCAATGGAAAATTTGAATAGATTTTACCCATTCAGGATCTATTTTGGTTCCTTCTCTTGAAACAATATGTCAAGCAATTTTCCTTCTATCATAACAAAGATAGACTTCTTGGGATTCAGAGATATCCCATGCTTGTGACATTGGATGAAAACTTCCTCCTAGATCTGAAATGTGATTACTCCTTGTCTTAAAAAGACTATTCAATCATCTAAGTAAAACTATGCTCTTATCCTTAAGATGCCAAATCCATAGCTCTTTGGAATGTAGCTCCAACATTAATTAATATGTAAGGCATCTTATAATAAGAGACCATTCCCAAGGTATAATAAATGTTGTTTTATATTGATCCTCTTCCGCCACCTAGACTTGATTATATCTCGAGAAACCATTTAGCATAGATAACATTTTAGAACCAATAACTACATACAAGGTATGATCCATGATAGGAATGCGATAATTGTCTTTCAATGAGGCTTGATTAAGATTGTCAAAATTCCACACACAATCTGATCTCACCATTATTTTTCTTACGGGAACTATATTGGCCAACCATTCAAAATGATGAATGGGATAAATTATCTTTGCATCTAAGTAGCTTTTGAATTCCCACAAATATGGTTCTTGAAATAGTTAGATTATGCCTCTGAAGCTTCTGTTTGAAAGGATTTTCTCTTGCTTAGAGGAATATAATGTTGTACTTGATCAGGTTGATATCTCTTTAAGTCTTGATAAGACCAAGAAAATACATCTATATATTTCTTAAGAAGATTTTTGAAAGCTTCTTACTCCGCAGATGAATAAAATCTGCCCAAATTCACCAATTTGGGGTCATCTTCTACCCCCAAATTTAATGATTGCACATCAGATGAAAGAACTCTCTCCATACTCCTTGTTATTTTTGAGAAATTGGTCATGCTTATCAAACATCTCCTCAAGAGACACTAGGCCCTTAGGAATTTTATTACCCTTAAGCTGAATAATCTCTTGGCTACCTTCTAACTCTGAGTCAGCTTCACCAACCGTAGTCTTCCTTGGAAGTGAATTAATTCCTTCATAATACATTTCTTCAAAATTGACTTGTTGTTGGAGAAAAATAGCAATCTGCATTTATCATCATTAAAAATCTACCAATGTTCGACGTTATCGGGAACCTTTGGACATAACACCATCTCCACTTTATAGTCACCTTGGTGAAAACTAATGGTGGTTGATCTGGATTGAAAAAAGTTGCTATAATTGCTAAGGAATCTACCCCGGCATTTCGATCCTTGGAATATAAGAAGCGATAAAGCTTCAAAATCCATAGTAGCAGTAATACACCCAGTCTCTATAATGCCTTAGCTTGTCTTTCTTTACTTGGTAGATACCATGTATCTTCTTAACAATAAGCTAAGGATCTCCTTTTGCATAAAACAATTTAACTCCCATTATTTTAGCTTGTTCCATTCCCAATAGCAGACTTCATAGTCAACAAGTGTTCAACTTTTCCCACGTACATCATTGTGACCACAATGATGCCTCGGGATCTCCCGTGAAGGATGGATTTCCTTGTTTGAACTACGCCACCATCATGAAACCTCGTGAAGATGTTAACTATAAATTTACGTGCTCTGAATGAATCCTTTTTATTTTTAGAAAATTTCCCCTTTTCACCCTTTCTCACCTTTGACCACATTTTTGTTGCCTTGGTTGTTCCATGTGTACACTACCTTAGAGAAATCTGCCCACTTCTATAGTTTACTATTTTTAATAAGTGCTTATATAGATACTTAATATTTTTGTTAAGTGTCCTTCCACACCTCGAATTGTGACGAAACCACCTTCACTGGGATAGGTTTCTTCTCTCAATCTCACATACAAAGTTTTGGCTCAATCGATCACTAGAATGGCGGGAATAAAATAATAAAAGACTAAAACACGAAGTCGGGGTTTCTTCACCATAAAAAATATATGGAATAGTTTAATATGTTTTCACTTTCTCCTTGAGTGTGTTTATAAATTATGAAGAATGCAAAAAACCCCACCTCATTTTGTGCACAGGTTTGCATAAGATATGAAATTTTTTCCTTCACGGGACTACGAAGTCATTACAGTAAAAATATACTGGAGCATTTAAAATTTTGTAATTTTTATGGAAATAATCATGCCATGATCTTATAAATATAGAGGAAAATGGAGGTGGAGGATTCGGAAAAATTCGCCGAGTTCGGGTAGATTTGGAGCAAAATGGGGGGAGATGAAAAAATGGCTAACTCCTTTGATTTATGTGCCTTGGGAGGGGAAATTTTTTACCCCCTTGTCCCCTTAGAAAGTTACTAAAAGATACCAAAAGTGTGCCTTATCCCTAGGTGATAAGCGACATGCACGTACATGCAAAGGAGATAATGGAAAGAGTTCATTTCAAGCACCCGAGGAGATGATTTTTGGTCATGTGAGGAACCTGGTGGGAGAAAGGTGGGGTGGGATGTTATTTTTTCCCCCTTTTCCCCTTATAAAGGGATGAAGGGACACCAAAAATTATTCTTATCTCCTGAAAGGAACGATAACCAGATCGTGCCAAGCCAAGAACACGAGATGCTAATCAAACAACACGATCTATAAGATGAAAGCAATTCGCGAATAACTTTACATAAAACCTTTGCAAAAAAATGAGAAGCAATATCATATATTATTATGGAACTCAATACAATACATTGAGAATGGGCCTTACTTAAATAGGTAAGGAATAACAATCTAAGAACCAAATCAAGGTCGTAGATCAAGCCATAAATCAATGAAATAACTAGTCAACAAAGAACTAGTCAAGACCATAGATTTAGGAGAGAACTAGACATCAAGGATTTAGTCAATACCATAGATCATGGAAAGAACTAGTCAATACCATAGATCAAGGAAAGAACTATACCTAACAACTAGATAATATCTCCTAATATCTAAATAAGATAAAAGAAATATCCACACACATAAGTGGGTGAGGATAAATACAATAAAGGTAAATAAAGTACCTAGGTGAACATGAGCTAAGGTAAATACCTACTCTAACACCCCCCCTCAAGTGAAGATAGGGGACAAAATAGAAGTGACATGTCCATAGTATGAGTCCCGACAACTAGGCCTGATGAGGTACTCATGTATAATAACTGGGAAAAAGGGACACCGCATGAGGTACCCAAAACCAGTAACAACAAAGTAAAGAGAGTAAAAACCCACTCCAAGGCATCCCAAGAAGCTCGGCTAAAAAAAATCATACAATGCTGAAGAATTTTGGTGTGCACTATGGTCTAAATCCACTGCTTGATCACAAAACTCAAAAACAACTGACACTGGGTTTCACTAGAATAGCTCCATACAAGGAGAATGTCAACGAAGTGATGTCGAAAGTGTAAAAAAACACCAAACATAATTCGATCAACTACTGCAAATAGGTGTGCCACGATCCAATAACAATAACCAAAGCAACAAGGCAAAGACACAAACTCCAGAGTGTCACGATCCAAGAAAAGCTAAGGTAACAAGGCAAGGACATGAAACTTGAAGAAGCATGACCAACACCACACCCTCCCATACTGCTAAATGGGTGGAGTGATGCTACAAATTTGTATGAGTTGCCCAAAATCAACTACTTGAACACTGACAACATAACACTAGATTTCACCAGAATAGATCCCCCACAAGAGATACTGTCAACATGCCAAAAGTGTCGAAAATACAGATACAAAATATCTCAACAAATAAGAGAGATACACTACACCTGCTAAAGAAAAATGCTCAAAACAAGAAACATCACAATGCAGAAAGTATAGAAAGAGGAGCAAGAGGCCGAATGGTGGAGGATCCATGCCTGTAGAGTCCTCTCAACGAATGCCTATGTCACCTCCACGAGTGATCAGATATCCACCCCAAATCAACACGGATGGATGAAGAAGATGCCTGCATATGACTTGGTGTAAAATGCACAATGGGTGCATGCAAAAGAACATCATAATGTGTGTCAAGTTGATCATGTCTAACAGCTGAAATCTTAGGTTTCTCAAGCTTTAGTGAAGGTTTAGAACTCATGTGTTGCTCATGATCCTCAGAAAGAGTCAAGCGAACAAAAAAAGGAGCTCTATCAATGTGTGATCCCAATGAAGTATCTGCTCGAAAACCAATGACTCTGCTAGTGAGACCTATAGAACAGAGCATAAGAGAACTGAATGCAGTGGTACGCTTCTCAAAAAGGCCATGTAATTGAGCAGAAATAGGATACACAACATGTGGTATTGTAATAGGCACTGATGTGGAAGAGCATGCAATAACAAACCTCATAGGTTTAGAAGCATCAAGAGTAGGAACATGCTCAAAGAATAACATATCAATGTCATTGGGTACAGGAGCAATAGTTGCAAGTGGACTAGGAGCATGGATATGGCTATCCACAATATCATGGTGATGATGTAGGCTAGTAAGTTTGTTCTGCAGGGAGTGTATTATTGTATCCTTATCATGAATGAGTGATTGTAGAAGAAAATTTCACTTCTGAGAATGATCTATTTTCTTCCACAAATTTTACAATATCCTCTTGAAGTCCACATACTTTAGAGAAAAGCGTATCATTCTCTTTAATCCATGATAGGTACAAACCGCAACTCCCAAAATTTAGGATGTCGGGCTCACCGAAATTGCATCCACAATTGATTATAACACTCCTCCATAGTTGACACTTTATAATTATAGTGCAAGTCTTAAAATAAATATTTCCAATTGAAAGAACATGAAAAAACAAGCACTTTGCAAAAAATGGCACTAAAACCGAGTTTACCGATCAAAAGCAAAATAAATTGTTGTTGCCTTCACCACACAAATAAAATTAAAGGGGGCTGAAGTTAAGCACCTACTAGTAGGAATCACAAGCTTTAAGCCCTCATATGACCAAGGGCTAAGGATTTTAATGGTGTTTGCACAACTTACTATTATTCGGGGTGTGTCGCGTGTTTTGAGTTGCACAACATCTGTGGACCCCTGCCAAACAAGGAAATACCCAAAAACCTTTCGCACGCAAATTAAGATAGATATGTTTGCAAAAAAAAAATTTCCATGTGTAGATCTTGAGAAATCCAACATACCGAAAAATAATCCCATGTTTTTTTTTGCGACACGGATCCTGAGGTAGACCAATGTGCTTCCTGCAACAATGCAAAAACCTAGAAAAACTATGCCTCTAGAAATGGTCGAGTTTACAGTCAATCTTAGGGTTTTCCTACCTTCCGAATCCAATGGAAGCCTCTGTTTTGCATAAAAATGCATGTAGCAACAAAATATGACCAAATCCCAAATATATGAATATACAAAGAATTTATTTACAAAATAAAACTTACAGACGGATGTCAACAACAATCTCCACTCTAATACCATGAAAGGAACAATAACTAGATCATACCAAGCCAAGAACACAGATGCTAATTAAACACCATGATCTATAAGATGAAATCAATTCACCAGAATAACTTTACATAAAACCTTTGCAAACAAATGAGCAACAATATCATATATTATTATGGAACTCAATGCAATACATTGAGAATGGACCTTGCTTAAATAGACAAGGAATATGATCCTAAGAACCAAAGAAAGGTTGTAGATCAAGAGATAAATCAAAGGAAATAACTAGTCATCAAAGAACTACTCAAGACCATAGATTTAGGAGAGAACTAGACATCAAGGATTTAGTCAATACCATAGATCAAGGAAAGAACTATACCTAACAACTAGATAATATCTCCTAATATCTAAATAAGATAAAAGAAATATCCACACACATAGGTGGGTGAGGATAAATACAATAAAGGTAAATAAAATACCTAGGTGAACATGAGCTAAGGTAAATACCTACTCTAACATCTCCTTGCTGAAAAGTGGAAAACATGCGTTGTCTGGAGCGGGGGATAGAAAATTTCCAAAAAGATATTAACGGAGCCTCCAGTGGTCATGTGGTGAAGGGAAATAAAAGTGTGCCTTAGCCTCATGTTGCCACGTGGCATTGGAAAATTTGGCTAAGGACAGAGCTTGTACCTTAGAGAGGAGCTTGAAAATGACGTCGCCAGAGCTCCCAGAGGAATTTTTAGGCACTTACTTATATGAATTTAACTAAAAAATTCATTTTAATAAGTCTGGGATTTGTCTATAGGTATGATTCATCTTTCAAAATTCTCAAAAATGTCCTTCTTTATCCGGGTTACTAATTGTTCTGCAAAGAATGAGTTGTGGAAAGAAATGCATGGGCCTTGAGAAAAATATGAAAGTACCACCATGTAGAGAATTGAATCATATTTTAATTGATTTTTTTACCTCCAACTCATTCCAGATCTCCCAAAATCATCTTCCGAAGCTCAAGTTCCTTTTTGTAGTGCAAGCTCCTTTGGCCCCAAAACCCACTTTTGCTTGACTTTCTCCCGAATATCGAATCTTTCCTAAATATTTAAAAATAAATTAGACAATGATCTATGATCATTAATACACCTCCCTAGTGAATTTAATACTTCAAACCCGCCGTGTAGAATATGCACTAGCCTTAGAAAGGCTAAAAATAGCCATTCCTAAGCTCTTGAAAGATCCACCCCTTAAAGACATTGTCTCGAAAGTATCTTGTGAACTTGTTTCAATATTTTAAACACATGGGAAAGGTCATTATAATACACATGATCACTTTAAGGATGGGGACATTCTAACACAAGGAAGGAATTTGAGTGGGAAGTTCTTAAGGGGGCTTCGCACTAAATTTTGACACTAGGGTCCGTTATCATGCTTGAAAATATGAAATTTTCATGTTGCACATTTGCATGACAACATAGGATAACATAATTAGTTTCTATCACATTGATTACTCTCTTTCGTTGTGAGTTAGATCCTTCTGGGTAAGTTTGGTCTACAATATGGTTTATTATGTCATAGTACCATGGGCATGTAGAAATCGTAGCTTTTTTAATATGATAAATGCACTCATCGGGGATTCAGTTGGCCAATTCTCTAGATTCCAAAGGATTGTTAGGTAGTCATTGGAAATGATTTTCCCCTTGACTGACTTTTGGTTTACATAAGTAAGTTCAAATTCGTTCTTGAGCATTATGAACCTACAAACATTCTTTAATAATGATACTTGGGTGAGGAAGGTATGTAAATGTTTGGACTTGAAAATGAATCTTGTATCTTGGTTGAGCATGTAGTCCCTCGGTCATTTAGTTGTGAAGACAATGACGAGGCACTCTTTCTCCACCCGATTGTACATAGTTTCATAATCGAGAAAGACACTACTAATAAAATAAATGGCACACTCATGGCCATCATCGTCTTCTAATGCAAACATACAACACAATAAATCGTATGTGGGCCTAGAATAAATAATCAAAGGATGATATGACTTAGAAAAGATGAGTGTGGGTAGAGAAATAGGAATTGCTTCATGGATTCAAAATTTTCATGACATTTTTTCATCTTGTTGTTGCAACACATTTTCTTGAGAAGACCATTGATATGATGTATGAAATAGGCGAGGTCGGGGAAAACCTTCAAATTACGCCAAGTTTTTTGAGGAAATATTTGATGCCAAACTCATTTTTGGGTGAGGTCATCTCAAGAATTACACAGAGTTTTGTAGGATCTACATCAATCCTCGGGAGGAGATGATGTAACCTATGAAATGCCCTCCTATGACTTCAAAGACACATTTCTATGGGTTCAAAGTGACACCTTATTCGATCAAAATGAGAGAGAATGATACATAGGACTTGAGGATGCTCACCCCTTTTTCTAGTTGTTCTGCTAGTAGGTCATCAATGTAGGTTTCGGTTATTTTGTGGATCAGGTCATGAAATATATATTTCATTTCCCTTTGGTAAGTGATGTCGACATTTTTCTAGCCAAAGGGCATGATTGCGTAATAGAAGGTTCCCTAAGGTGTGGTGAAGGTTTTTTTGGTCTAATATTCTTCATATATTCATATTTTATCATAACTCAAGAACTCATCCATATGAGAAAACAACTCATATCCAATAATTGTGTCAATAATGACATCTATAGATGGTAATGGGAAATCATCTTTCGAGAAAGCTTTGTTAATATCCCTAAAGTCAATACAGATTTTGATCTTGTCATTTTCTTGAGGATTGATATGATGTTGGATAGACACATGGAATAGTCCATTGAATTTAAAATCCCTACCTATAGGAGTTTTGTTACCTCCTCTTTGACCATTAAAGCAACCTTCATTGGTTTTAATTTTTCTTGATGGGTTTGGCATCAGGTTTGGTTACCAAGTTATGAAATACTACACTAGGTTTAACCCCAAACATGTCCATAAAATTTAATGTAAAGGATGAGCATAATATATGATAATATTAGTGTGATCATCCACTTCCTCAATGGATATTGAAGAGCCGAGATTTATAATATTGGGGTGTACGTTAGTTCCAATGTTGATATCGATTGTGTCCTCTTTACGAAGAATTTCCCTCTTTAAATTCGGGGAATGGGGAGAAGTTCAAGTGGATCTTCTTCCCCTTCAATGATTCAAAATCTTGCAGGAGGAAATAGTATCAACTTTGGCTCCAAAGTAAGACAAAGAATGGGGGATGAGAGAAAATCCCATCTTGTGGTGAGTTGAGGGAAGATCATTATACGCATGTAAGAAACCCAAAATTACCTCGTCATTTTCAGCATAATCCATGGTGATGAATTCATTCTTATTTTATACATAAGGGAGTATTTTTGTGTTTGAAATTTCCACATTAAGGGTTTAGATCTCATTGATATGAATTTTTTTTTCCATTAAAATTGTGTATGGGAAAAATTGAGAAGAGGAAGAAGCCATAGAGTGAGTCAATTGATTTATTTCCCTAGGGATAGCTTTGATGGAGATAAATTCAAATTCTTTTCTTATCTCACATACAAAAGCCTTGTAAAATTGGAGGTGTTTCATTGTGGGTTTAGACTTGATTGGCTACCGATTACGAATATCCAGAGACCCTAAGATTCTTAACTTCCATCCTTTTGGTGCCAACGAGGCCGAGAAATAAGGCTTCATATTCCAAAGACATTATTGGTGCACTCAAAGTCCAATTTGAAACCAAATGGAATGATCTTACCTTTAGGAGAGGTTAAGATCACCCTTGCACCAACACCATATCAACAGTGCCCCATCATAATAGAAAGCTCAATATTCGATAGGGATGGAGGAGAGGCCAAGAAGAATACCGATCCCATGTAAATCAAAAGAAGGGTGATTAGTGAATCATTCATTCTATAAGAGTTTTACAATATTCATTGTGGTTTTTGTGGATATGAATTCTACAATAGTAACCTTTTTCACCTTTTCATGGCTTTGATTGTTTTTGGTTTATCCATGTTGTCCTTTGAAACCCATTTTTTAGTCATAGCCAACTCCTTTGAAGGGGGTGGTTTGTTTAGCTAGTTCGCGGGGTGTTCAAATTCAAAATGAACTCTAAGCTTCCTCTTAATATTTGCTAAATGTATGTAGAAAGGTCTCGGATCTCCTTGGGCGATGAATATATTCCCTAAATGAAGAAACCTAACCTCTTGGAATAAGGTGGAAGGAATGAATTTCATCTTATGAATTTATGGCCTTACAAGGAGCATGTTGTATTTTTTTCTTCGTATCTATAATGTAAAACTCATTTAAAATGGCTTTCAGTCAAAGGGAGACATCAAGAATTATGGCTCCAATGAAGTGGCTTTGAGGATGTCATCACCTCGCAACGTGTTTCAAGTAGAGATATAATTTATCCCTCAATAACCTTACTCATGTAAGAAGGAGAAGGGAACTATATTCACAATAGCACCATCATCAATCATGGCTATTTTAACACAATTGTTATAGACCCATACTTGTAGGTATAATGTAGGATCTCCTCTTTAGGATATTTTTCCATTAGAGGGCATCTTACTTATGTCGAACACATGCCCAATGTCCCTATGGTTATTCCATGGAGGATGTATGTTAAATCCAATATGATTATTTTGGACCTTGGGTGGAATTGTGACATGGAACAAATGGCCAAGACCCAAAACATCTAATAGAACAAAATGATGAGCTAACGAATTCTTCAACAAGGCACAAAATGAAATTTGGGACAAGGTCTTGGTTAAGTTGATAATTAAGTCATATGCTTCTATTTTCTTGGGGACTATATGAGTATAATTATGTGAAAGAGAGTAAGTGGGGAGGGGCTACGAAGTATACTCTCTTGCTTGAGTCATCACATGCATGACTTTTGGTTCAATTTATAACTCTAAGTCTACAATATTTGTCTTGTTTTGCTGATTTAGATTAGGGCAACCCCAGGATTCAAAGAGGTAAAGGTCTCATTGTGATGGGTTCTAATGGGAATTCCCTTGCTTTAATTTTGGGGATTTAGTTTCTTATCTTTAGAGAGTTTGGGAATAGATCCGATATATGCCCAAATTTACATTTTGAGGTGTAAGGGGTCCTATAAATCTATATTGTGGGTATCCCTCAGAGTTAC
Source organism: Taxus wallichiana var. yunnanensis (assembly GCA_018340775.1). Taxonomy (NCBI): domain Eukaryota; kingdom Viridiplantae; phylum Streptophyta; class Pinopsida; order Cupressales; family Taxaceae; genus Taxus; species Taxus wallichiana. Next base: position 766,362,174 of record CM031239.1, on the reverse strand, counting down.
ATAAGAATATTATGTTTCAAACCCTTAGACTTATTGGAACCTCAATATGAGATCAATGCAACCACTAAATGCAATGCTCATTCAAAATAATGGTCACACAAAGCATTGCAAACACTTGATACATCAAACATAAACCACTAAAGATAGATAAAAATGTGATCACAACATCATCTTTAAAGAAATTGTTGACAACTTGGGGTATGATGATGTTGTGATGTTAAAATTTACAAATCATGGAAAATACACTTCAAAATATGCAAAATAAATGTGATTTTCAAGCAAACACATGTTGATATAAAAAGAGGATGAAATTTCTATAGGGGGGTAGGATGGATAATACTTAGTTAAATGAAGTGGGTGGGTGGATCTAATGGGGAGGTACCACAACTTGCCATCTCTTATGTTACTTCTAGAATCCAAATAAGAACAAAGATCAAGACAACATAATCTTCAAAGGGACATTTGCATTCATTGATACCAAATTCATGCAAACATTACCACATAACCTCTGAAATCTTAACACAAACACTTGTGCATGAAACTTCAAATATATCTATTAAATCATTTCATAACACCTAAGATACACTCAAAGGTTGTAAACATTCACCTCTTAAGACAATATTGCAGAAAGGAATTTTATAACCAAACATACATTACAAGGTAACACTACAACACAATATTTTGTTCAATAACCAATCACATGCAATAACCAAAAGGAAATGCTTCATATTTCATTGATTTAATAAAAAAAGATTACAAAAAATATACATTCCTCAACTATGCTCTTACTTACAATCCAAAATGCCTAACTAAAGCATGGAAAATGGTTTATGCATTTTGATTTAGAAAGGGAGACATATACATGATGCTCTCAATGCCTGATTAATGACTATACAATGTAATCACCTTAGCAAAAACCTAAGACTAGAACTAAGCTCCCCCAAAAAAAATTAGAACCAGAACCCCTAGAATGAAGACAAGCCTTCATTCTTATACAAAATTTCCCAAAAAGGGAATATACCCCAAATCCCCCAAAAACCTTTTGAAATTTAACAAAAATGTGGGGAAGATCCTTCAATCCACCAAAATGAATGGGAAGACCACTCCAACTAAAAATATTCCACCTTGATACCAAGATGGAATGGTTTTGGATCATGATTGAGCTTGTGGATAAGTGGAGAATATTATTTTTGCTAACAAACTCTTTTTTCTTTTTTTCCCTATCACCATCATGTGTGCACTCTCAGGGAGATTTTTTTACTTATTACCATCATTTGATTTGATTCTTTCACTTGGAAGAATGATGAATAGAAAAGAATAAAGAATGAGGATGAAGAATAATGAATGAATGAATTGTTCAAGAAGGGTCAAGATCAATGTGTTCACTCTCTGCCTTATTTTCCAACTTATTCTATATGCATCAAGACATTCAAACATCCCCAAAATGGGGTCTTCATCTTCCCCGCATGATAGAGAAATATTATTTCTTGTTTAGATAAGACATTGTCCATTTTAGCATAGAAATAAATTTCTTCTTCTTTATTCTCTTAGCCAACTTATTGATGCAACCTCCAAATGAATAAATTTTTGAATAAAAGAATAATCAAAAATTTTGGAGCTTCTAACTCCCCTACAACATGTTGCTTTAGAATTTCAATTAATTTTTGCATCTATAGTCCCTGGAGTGTATGCACCTTTGAGGGGAAGCATTTTTCAATTTTAGATTCAATGTCATCAACATATTCTCCTGCTTTCTCCCTCATGTTTGGAGCTTTCTTATGTAATCTCCCAGAGTCTCAATTCATAGCTTGATAGCCCCCTCATATTCATATTGTCTTCCTTTTCAATTGGGGGTACTATCCTTCCTTTTCTACCTCTTCATCATTCATGGTAGTGATGGCCTCAAGCTTAGGCAACATGCCATCCCAATACTCCACTTCATCTTGATATTTTTCAATTAATGCTTTACCTTACCTCCATTTTTTAGAGACCTGGTTATAACATTCAATTACTTCCCTGAGGACTTGGTTACCTCTACTTACCAATTCCTCTTCCCATTTTTGGTGGCTCTCCCTATTCTTCAAATCCTCAACATTCTTCATCATTTTAGGGGTGATAGATAGTGTGTGATTTCTTGACTTTCCATGGGAGTTTGCAACCATTTTTATACACATAAGTTGACAAGATGTCAACCTTTTCCTTAGTTGTTTTTGGTTTCTTTATCCTTATCCATATTTTTGGAAAAGACCTCCCATTCCATATGACTTCATGCTTGAGCCCTTCTATAGTTGGTTTCCCAATGGGACTTGAGTGATGGTAGTAAATGAGAATGGGAAGCTTCATCCCTTAAAATATTTTGAGTGAAATCTCCACAAACCTTTCTCCTTGAGGCCCCACCATTGTTCTTGACATAACTTTTTCCTTCTTTGGTGCTTTAGATGGTCTCAAGGAGATGATGGTCTCAAGGTCATTATTCTTCCACTTACACTCTCACTTTTTTTTTCCTTGGGAGTGTTTCTCCCAACCATCCTTCACCTAAAAGTGTTCCTTCCCCTTGTGTTTTTTGTTGGGAGGCACTTGGTACAATCACAAGTTCTTGTGATTTGGAGAGTGTGAGGCCAAAGTCATGAACCTTGTAAATTTGTGGTGTTTCCACATTTTTAATTATTTTCACTTGGGTTTCCTCCTCCTCTACCCCTTGATCTTTCATTTCTTCTTATTTTCTATTGAAGGGTGTGAGGTACTTGCATATGTTATTTTAACCACTTCAACTTCAATCCCTTCTCCCTGGATGGAGAAGATTCTTTGGTTGGCTCAATCTATTTTTTGATTGATTTGAGCCTCAATTTTTAAACCTTCTAGTAACTTCATGAGTTGCAATCAATTTTTCCACCATTTCTAAATGATTGGAGAGGATCCATGGTTTTTGAGTGTTCAACCTCTATCAATGAAATCTCTTCAACATTTGGTTGCTCAACTTTTGTTGCCATTGTTGTTTCTTCCATGGTGGATTCCTCATGAGATGTTGGGCTCCTTCCTCCACTTCAATTGGTGCAACTTAAGTAGGTGCAACTTGAACATTTAGAGTGAAGGTATGCTCCCACATCTTGACCCAATCCATGCAACAAATCAAGTGAAGACTTGTTCATGAGATGGATCTTACACTTCTTTTTCCACAACTTCAACTGATGTAACTTGTTCTTCATGAGTTGTGATTGAAAATAGGGCTTCTTGTGATAATGGAGGTGGGGTAGTATCAACTACCTTGGGAGTCTCTAAAATTTGGGAGGTACCTCAAGGCTTGGGAAGCTCCTTGCATGGATGCACTTGTAGTTGTTTCTATGCATGTGTTGCCACCTTTTCCTCTTTTTGTTCTCACAAAGTGCTTGGTTATTGGTTCCTCCTCCACTTCCTCAAGAATGGGTTCAATGATGGACTCACCCTTGGTTTCTTTGGTGAAAACACTCCCCTCATCCTTTTCCCTTGCTAGATGATCCCTCTAGGAGCAGAGGATGATGCACCTTACTTGGGTTTTCCATGAGACAAATACTTTGGGCCTTGAAGTGGGATGGGGCACAACCTGGATTGGAGTGGCTTGAGTGATAGGGGCATCCTTCATTTATTTCTTTAATATCTCCTCAGCCTTTTGTGTCAATTGAGACACAGGAGTCCCATTTTTCTTATAGTAAACACTCAATTCCTCCACTATTTTTGAGGTTGGTCCTTTGATGGAAATATATGGATATTTTCCTTTCAATGGATCCAAACTTGTTGCTCCCTTCCTCAAAGGTGGAAGCACATCCTTAACTTCTCTATGTGGCTTTGTATTCCCTCAAAATTGAATGTTTTGGAGGGATAAATCAATTCCCTTTGCTTATGAGCCAAGAGAGAGTTCTTTTGATGACATGAGTTGTCCTCTCATGCAAGTATATTGGATCTTGCACAATCCAATCAAGAGGTGACATTGGTTGAGTTGCAACATTCTTATCTATATAGTACTTTCTCACCAAGATTTTTATCATCTATCAAACCCTCGAGGACAACTGCAATTTTATAATCAATTATTAGAGAGAGAGTCATTCTAGAAAAGTCCCTAAGTCTCACCTCTTCTTCATCTCTGTAATCCATCAATAGTCCTCATAATGAGGCTCATGCTCATATGAATTTCCAAGGCTCCTTGTACTATCCATTTGATGTCATAATTTGGGTCTTCTGAAACTTTTGCATGATGAATCCATTCATTTCAGCTTCAAGGAGTTTGGATTTGACCACTATGGGGCATGTGTATCTCCCAATAGTAATTGGGAACTTAACATTTGTTTTATGTTTCCTGTAATTAGCTTATGGACATCCACAAGTTTGTCTTGATAAATTCAAGTAGTGCCCACTTATCATCCAAGTACTTGGAAACATGTATGGTGTGCCTTGGAAGCCACTTACCCTGATGTATGTGAAGAATCTGAATTGGATGAAGTAACATCCATATTCAGTGATCACCTCTCTTTATCCCTAGATGACATCCTATATTGCTCCCATTTAGCTTGAACAAAAAAGGACATAGGGGAAAAGAAGGCATCATGAACCAACCTGAAATTGTACTTCTAATTTTCTAAGTTAAGTTGTGGGTATACATCATATACCATAATTGAGAAACTCCTGTCCTTACCAACCCTAGGGAATGACTATGTGGCATGTAATGTTGTAAACCAAGTAGGAAGTCATGTAGAATTCACATTTTGTTTGGACCCCTCCTGAATTTACATTGCCATTTTGATAAGTTGTTGATGGATGGAGTCACTTATCAATTCCCCTAGTGAATATGTGATTTTTGTAATTGAGAATGATCTAATGAACTGAACATCCAATCATGGTAGTGATATGTAGATTCATTTCCCACAATCTTGTTCAATAGGGTAATGAGGTCTCCAATTTCCTCAATGAAGTCATCTCTAGTTAATCTCTTGGGAATTTGGGTGATAGAGATCCTTGGCTTCTCAAGCCATTGATTGTTTAACACTTTGGAATATTTGGCATTGTTTGAAGTCCAAAATTATCTTGCATTTTCAACTGTTATGTCTACCACTTCATCAACATCATGGATTCTAACATTTCATCCAAAGTATCTAGAGTTAGGACAAGACCACAACACCACTCCCATCTCTAACCTCCCTTTCATTCCAGGTTATAATTTCTACACATGCCCATACCAATTATGGGTATTGAGTTGAGGGGAAATGTAGCTGCTAGGGAAATGGAACTTGGTTATATTTTCTAAGTCGAAACAAGGTGGGATGAGGTCTGGGCTATAGATCAATTAGATCTTCATGGTTTCAAAGTAAGAGGGTAGAAAAATTTCTTTAGGGGTGGATCGACAGAGACTTAGGATGTTTAGAAACTTATTTTAACACTTAATAGATCCCTTAAACACCTGGAAATATAAGGATACCTTGTATAAAAAATTTCCCAAGCAAAAAGTAGTCATATTTATGCTTTGAACCAACAAAATCACCCGAAACATTGAGATTCAAAAAAAAAAAAATTTCTTAACAAGGAGTTAGGGATTTTTACATTTTAGGGCTCCAGAGTATTCAAAAAATTTGAATTCAAATGAAAATTATGGGACTTAGCCTAATTTTGACCATATAGTTCTTCACATGCTTTCATTAATGGTGTCCAAACTCCTAGGTTTTTCATACTTTCATACTTGTGACCGTTGATCTTGTAATTCAAGTTTGAACATTGGTCTTAGATGTGGATAGATTTTCCACATTGGATTCACTTAAATGACATGTCATTTTCTCATTGATAAAATTCTTAAAGTTTTTATACGTGGCCCAATAATCGCTTTACTTTTCATGAGGTGTAAAATAATGTCACATATCCATTCTTCGGGATGATAGGGGTAGGAGAGAAGTTATCTGTTTTAAAAAACTATGAAGTTTCCCTCCTCACATGATGCCCCTACACCATGCCACACATCTCTTTTTGTCATGCATGTGGGGGTGGACATGCAACTCAGTAGATTGATGAAACTACAAGAATGTCAACTACAAAACTACAAAAGTGCTTGCCCTTGAGGTGCCATCATAGGATGCCATGTGTTCCTCTTATTAGGCCTTGGGGATGGTATCACAATCAAAAATATTGAAAGAACTATTAAAATACCAAATTCCACACTGCGAAGATGTTCCTCACCATATGATGTCCCCACATGATGCCAAGTGTCTTCTTTATGGGCCTTCGGGGATAGAAATGTAGTTTGTAACATTACGGAAAAAACAAGGCGCAATTGCCAAACCGCAAGAATGCTTCCTGGCCAACTGCCACAATATTAGGCCACATGTCTCCTCTCGTCCCACTTCGAAGATGGGAATGTAACTTACAATTTTGCAATAAGCTGTGAAGTTATACACTACAAAATTGTATAATTGTTCCCTACCTCGCATTGTTAAGATTCTATGAATATTCTCCTCTCCGAGCCTTGGGGAAGACTTTTCAAGTTGCACATCTGCATCAATTTTGACTTTGACAAAAATGTCAAAAAATAGAGGAATACTTGGGAATATTCCTCTTTCGGGGCTTAGACTTGTAATCAGTAGCTTACAACTTTGCAAATAATGCAAAGTGCTCTTAAAGGCTTGAATACCCTCGATTCTCCATATATTCCTTTTATCATGCCTCGGAGGTGAAATTTCGAGTTACAAACTTACAAAATTGCAAAGAAATTAATTCAAGAAGCAAGGGGCCTTCTTCCAAAGGATTAACCATATAACCAAGGCCATAGTAACATCACTCATGCCTCTCAAACCTGCAAATCATACAAAAATCATAAGAAATCTTAAGGTGTTAGAAAAAGATATAGAAAATTCAATGGGAGGACAAAATTATTTCAACGGTTGGAGCTCGATAAGGCACAAGGTGACTTGGGGACCAATAAGATAACCGTAATGGTCCGGAAACATATACATTCTTAAGGAGTGATAAAAATCATGTCATGATTTCAACATGATCAAATTAGGTACCAACACGTAGTATAAGTTGAGATTGTAATCCCTTGGCCTATGGTTTTCATTTTTTTGTTGGTCGAACCCTTGATTTTTGTTCTAGGGTTAGTTTTTATATGTGTAGTTTTGTGCCCCGACCTGAGGTTTGGTAATTTTTATGGCCTTGGCCTTGGTTTTTCTAAGGCAAAGGATGGTTGAAATCAAATGTGTTAATAGAGGGGATGGGTTGGGGTTCCTTTGATTCCCCATGTTGTTGTTTTTGTTACCATTTTTGGTGACATTGGGATTTTTATCTTGGTTAGTAACACCATCTATGGTGGCACCACGATCGGGGTTCAAGACATTGGGCCTATAGTTGTTATTTCGTTATTTTGATAATTTATGTTTTTTTGGTTGGGAGTTACCAACTTCCCATTAGGGTCATAAGTATTGCATCCACTCGCCGATAATCACTTGGTGAATATGAAGAGCACCTTCTAGTACTTTCTCATAAGTACGAAAGGGGAAATTTTGTATGTATTTCTTGGTTTCACTATTAAGTAAGTGAAGGAAGAGGTCATAAAGTTTCATTTGGTCAATGTTAGGTGCATTTGTGGAAGAATAAATAACATGTCACCATATTAGTATGAAATGAGCATCATATTTATTTTTTCTTGTTTAATGTGTAGGAATTATTTGATCTTGTTCATGTAATTTATTCATGTAGAAGGTTTTGAAAATTTCAAATACAATTTTTATGAAAGAATTTATGGATGCCTCAGGATTCAATAATACTAATCTTAAAAAATTCCTTTAATGATTATTGAGATGATATTAGCAACTATTGCATCCTACAGAACAACTCTCTAATCACAATAGCATAGGCCTTGATGTGGGCATTGGGGTCTCCTTCACATTTAAACTTAAGGAGATCTAACAATGGGCGAGGAAGCATGACACCTCGTATTGTGAAATTGAGGGGTTCTTTCAAGTACTCGGGGTAGGTTCCCATTGCATTAGATTCTACCATGGAGGTTTCTTTATGGAAAGGTGGAGGAGGATATGTTTGGTAAGTTATAACATAGGTGTTAATTGGAGTGTATGGGGTTCCTTAGAACTATGAGAATGGGCTAGGGAACAAATAAATGTTTGGTTGTGTAGACTTTGAATACATATGCATGTAGGGAGGAACAACATTAGAGAATGCATTCGTGGGTGTTTGGTTATGAAAACTTACATTGTTGGGGATGACATGTGGAAAGGAATTACCAACGAGTCCTTAGGAAGAGTATATGTATGATGGTTGAGAACCCATTCCATGTGTGCTAGCTCCCATGAGAGGATCACCTAGATTTGATTGATATGGATAATCTCACCGCAAGTGTTGTTGTGTTGGTTGCATGATTGGTGAAAGGGATGTGACTTTGATTATCCATATGATAGCCCATATTCTACCCTATTATGCAGTCGGTTGTGAGGTTTGGGCTATTACCAGTTCTTGAATCCTTCCCACTAATGTTGAAATAACATCATTTAGTGAGGTTGGACCCTCTTTTGGATGTGTAATCTATATAATTTTCTAGAGGGAATGAAATATATTTGTTTATGAATTGTTCAAGTACTCATATTATTACTCTCTCATAAAGGGGGAGCTTTAGGATGCGTAGTTGCAACATTACCATTTAACATTTCAAAATTATGTGTCTACATTTTATTCAAATACCCATCTATCATGACGTAATGATAAGTGAATCATGCAAATATATCATCCTCTCGATGTTTTCAAGCTAATGTGAGGTCTTGACAAGACCCTAGTGTGGGAACCAATTTATCCAGTAAAGGTCATATTGTTTGAATTAGATTAAACATCTTGAATGTTCTTGGGTAGATCAACCTCCTCTATCCTCACATGATTAGTAGGTTTTGAGATATAGTTAGGGGAGGTATGCACATTTTTGGTGTATTTGTTATCCCAACTTAAGATAGAAGGATATCGTTGAGGCTAGACATGGGCATAATACTCATAAAGGTAAAAAATCCCATCAAATTCTATACCAAACATATTCAAGGAGTATAAAATACCCGCAAAATAATAGAATATGGGAAAGGCATAAAGAAATAAAATAAAATTGAGAAAGAAAAATTCCTTCATGTTGGGTTCACCATATTTGTAGATAGGAAAAGCGACACACGTGTTCTTGTGCATATGACTTCTCAAGGTTGGTCTAAGACAACCAAAATGTGGAAGATGGGATGAGTGTGAGTAGTTGTAAAGTGGTAAATACATAATAGGTGGGGATGGATAAGGATCAAGATTCAAAGGTCAAACAACTCTTAATCGATCAACTTGCAAGTATGAAACTTGTTCGTCAAGGATATCATAAACGCATTTTATCTCGATGTGTAGAATATTATGATCAAGGATAATCACTATGCTCGGTTAGATTGAAGATGCTTTGGCCTAGTTTTGGAATCTTGGATTTTTTTTGTTCATCTCTAAATATTCCTCTCCAGAGAGGGTCATTCAATTATGCAAACGATGTACAAAGGAGAGAAACCTAAGGATTTGGATTTCTAACTCGATTTGCTTGATTGACCCAAAATTGTTCAACTATGGATAATTTTTCATTTAGAGCATAAAGTTGGATGATGATTTGTGGGGAATGGAGTAGATTGTAAATTTTTGCATGTAATCCTAAGTCTATGTCTCCCTAGTATAGGTCGATACCCAACATGTTAATGATTGGTTCAAATATTCTCCTACAAGATTGAGTCGACCGTAAATGGCCATGTATGGTCGTTAACTTGTGAGTGAGAATAAAAGAAACCAAATGGGTAGTCAAAGGATAATCAGAGGCTATGAACTGGTAGCATGAATTCCTAATAACTAGGTTTTTGTCTTGATCTTGGTTCCTAGATTACGTTAAATCCTAACAATGAATAAATAATGGAAAGAAATTTAATTAAATAGAAAGATAGATGAATTTATCACTTTGGTTTATCAAATTCCTTTTCAATTAATTAAATAAAACAAATACAACTACTTTAATCTATCTTTTGTATTTTGAGAGGCTTTTTGAAAGGAATGGATTAAAACTAATTAACTAATATTTTTTATCTTTTCTAGATTATTTAAAAGAAAATAAGATATATAGTCTAAAGAAACGAACAAATAACTAAAACCAAATTAATTGTTTACTCCAATAAAAATAAACTAAATAGTGAACAACTAGATGTGGTTATTCCTTTGTTGCAGTAGGGGTTTTAAATACTAATTCTAATGAGGAAACATTCAAAATATTATTGATTTCACAAAAGTAAAGCTTCCTATAGTAGAGCTTCTACCTCAGATTTATTAGGAAGGGAAGTTTCTCAAAATCTATTTCCTTTCTTCCGGAAAAAATTTCCTACAGTAACTACTTCTAATATAATTAAAAGAAATAATCAATAATGTAAGATATAAAGATTTATTCACTTCTTCCTTCAATCGCATTCCCAAGCAAAACCACAAGGATAAGTCGGGAAGAGATTATCAAAGGTAAAAGCTTTATTAGAAGAAATATTCTAAAATGAAAAAACAGTATATAACATATGCACACATGTGAAGTGATGATATCTTCTTTTCCATATAACACTAAAACTAGATTTCCGATTTCAAAAGACAATGCTTATATTAAAACTTTGAAAGGAATAAAATGCATCCTTAACTTGGTCACTACAATTTTGTGGTATCTTGTCCCACTATTGTTGGTGTTGTATTTTAGGTATCCTCAAGAGCACATGATGGTTGAAATCAATAAATGATGGATGGTATGTTATAAAGAATGATGGTTGGAATGTGAGCAACATGAAACCAATACAAAGAACTGGCTATCTATACAAGAATCTCTCCAAAATTTAGCAGCATAACACCTCTCAAAACTTAAAATTACCAACCCATGATACAAACGATGTTTATAAACTGCTAGAGAAGAATAAATCGAATATACATGTTGAACAAGAGTGAGTGACTCGGATGATGGGAAACGATTCAACTAGTTATTTTTAACAAGAATGAAGCGTAAGGCAAAGACCATTTCAATGAGCCTATTTTTAGCATATTTGACCAAGTAAACTGGAGAAAATTAAATTGTAATCAAAACATACATTTAATAGTACATGTTTTAGTTTTGATTTCTCTTGAATGACACAACCACTCATATTGCTAGAGGTGTAGTTACATAATTGTCACCAAAGGGTAGCGAAAACTGCATAACAAAACAACTTAGTAATAAAATTGGCGTTTAGGAGCGAAGTGAAGAGGTGTGACTAAGTCAAGGTAGGAGTGTAAAAGGGAGAGGGAGGGATCTGGATCTTGTTCTTGTCTTGGAAGTAGTTTTTTCATCATCGGAGATGTATTACATTCAAGTGTTGCACCATGCAATTTTTTGGGTGTGTACGGTCAATGCTTGGGTTGTTATGCCCTCATGTTGCCTATATAGCACTACTCTAAGTAGGCATCAAACCCCATGTAGTTATCCACCTATTAGAAGAGAGATTTTTTTGATGCTACTAGATTAATGTAACTAGAAATTTTTCTCTTTGAACACTTGATATTTATAGCTTGGCTTGGCTTGAGATGATCTTAACTTGGCTTTATATGCTCTTGACTTGGCTTGATATGCTCTTAACTTGGCTTTGAATGCTCTTGGCTAGATTTAGAATACTTAAGAATTATGTAGGGCCTTCTCCTAATTCCTTATCATGGAATAGAAAATTTTAGGGAAGCTTTGCTTGAATTTTGGAGATGAATACCAAGTGGCGCCTTCCATTTGTGTTACAGTGACTTTAAATTTCCAAGTAGTGACCAAGTGAGTAAATGAGATAATTTAACTTAATTTTATACCATTCCACGGGATATAAATTTACACCAAGGCCAACCTAGGAATTAGAATAAGAATAAACATAATAAATTTGACCATTTTCACAAAAGAAAAAAACCGTAGAATGTGTGATAAAATCGCACAATGGTTATGTCCAACTTGGACAATACTATCTAGGAGGATAGAATATTATAAGTGGAAATTTGGAAAACCTTGGCAGAAGTGTAAGATGTCTATATGTAAAGAGATAATTCTTGTAGATGTCTTAAGAATGAGAATAGGAAGTGTTTACAATCCTTAGGAGAGAGTAGAATAATTTGTTTAAGTTGTGTTTATGCACACAAGTTGTGAATAAGGGATATAAGACAAAACCAATGTCAAGTGCCAATTTACCAAATTTAGGTGTCTATAAGGGGTAGCATAAGGGTCTTCAAAGGCTAACATTGGAGAAAGATAACATACATGACCAATAAATATAGTGGCACTAATAGTCTCAAAGGTAAAAACAACTTATTCCCAAATAGGAGGGGACCATTTCGATATTTCCCCACCGATAAAATATTCACATAAAATAAATGAATAATTCAAAAAAATCATAATATAATAAAAATAATACAACGCAATATATTTATGGGCCAAGATGCCCTAATATTAAATACATTCAAAAATAGAAGAATACCCTTAAGTTAGGGCAACACCATATAATACACCTCAAGGAAGGAATAACTTTACGATCTCCCAATATGAGAATTCCACTTCGAGGAGGATACCTCGATATCCTTCTACCAAGTAGAAGACTTAACTCATATATGATTTTCCTCTTAATGATATTCATCTCATTTATATAGGCACATGTTACTCTTAATGGGTGGGTACCATATAATATCAATGTAGGCCGACTCATTACCCAATATAACTAATTACTATGAGACCCCATATATTATAAACAAATGACTAAAAAGTGGGATGTGTGACACATTCCGACATCACCATCAACCCATATACATTATAATATCATATCCTAAGGTACATAACATTTCATCCCTCCTTGACATGTTTTGTCCCCAAAACATGAGAAGAAACCCCTGTAATGAGTGTGCTTCAGATCATCCAACCACCCATATGTGATCTTAGTGGGTGATATATCTCTCAACTCACTCGATTATCTGTTGCACTACTCTAATTCCATCTCGTGTCTATATTTGGTCCTCATATTCCATGTAGAACCATAATAATTATTCCTATAATTCCTAATCACATAATTATTACTCCAATGCTTCCATGTACAACCACACGGTGATTGCTCCTCTAATGTTCTCGCATATCCATATTGGTTGTTGCTTTGATGTTCCCTAATATTCCTCCATGATTGTTTCCTCTCATGATGATTTGGGTGTCTATATTCCACAACCTTAGGATCCACATTTTTTCTTCTACTTTCGTTTCCCCTTCCACTACTTTGACTTAAATAGCGCCTTTCTCTCTAGATTAAATGAATTTTTCTTGTCAAGTATTTTCATCAATTTTTATTTGTTCTTATTCTAAGACTTCTTGATTCTCTTCTTCATCATCTTCATATTCATCCTCATGCTCAACCTTGACCTTTCTTTGTTCTTCAATAAGTGTGATATCCTGCAAGGTGACCTTCTTTCTCTTGTACCAAATCTTCATGAACTTCTTTTGCACATTAATGTTAATTGTTCCCAATGTCTCAAACCAAGGATATCCAAGAACAATATCCAAAGCATAAAAATATGAATGCAAAACATATTTATCCATAGAGAGTTTCAAATCTTCAAAAACTTGAATTTGTTTACCTTCCACTTGAGATTTTTTTATAATCCTTGCTTGAGCACGTAGATGTCGATCAACCTCATTGTTGATGAAGTTATATTTTTACATTATTTACTAAGGTTGATGGAAACTATACATATAAGAATCCACAAGTGACACTAGGGGAATGGATAACTAGGGAAAATAGTGAAATATGCAAAAATGGGTGAAACTAGCTAACAAGTAATAAAGGCAATCGAATTTATTTTACAAGAAATATGGGAATTTGCTTGTCTAAGGAAATGAACTCTTGTCTAACTTGGGGGGTGAAATGGAATGGTCAAGAGAGCGAATGCACGAAGGAGTGGCTATCAATATCGGTGTCACCAAACACCCTCTCGAATCTGGTTGTGGAATACGTGGAAAATGTCCACCATTTGCCTCGTAAAAATCTCCATACAAGGTCATGGAGGTGAAATGTATGTGTGGGAAGAATGGGGATATGAATTGGGGGTCTAATCTCTACCAGAGATTGATAATGCTAGAACACATAAGTGTTGTCCACTTTGACGTTCAAAGTTGTCAACTGTGAGATAATAATGGGTGGAGCCGGGGGTGATATGAAAATGAGGTTTTGAGGCCTTGGTCGATGTCTATAAATTGTTGGAGCTTGTGTTTGGTTGTGGCACTATGGGATCACACACTAAATATTTGGGTTGCCTAGGGCCTTGGATGGTCATGTGGATGTGTAAACTACTAAAGAAAATAAACAAAAAAAACACACACAAAGAATCCATAAGAGGGCAAGGTCAATGTTTAGGAAACCTAAGCCAACTAAGGATACGTAAGGAGTTGTGTTAATTCCTTTCTAATTAACTCTATGTTCCTAAATTAACAAAAAAAAAAGATTTAAATTAAATCAATTCGATTACTCTCCTTGAATTTAATTAAACCTACGTGCAACTAGTTAATTAACAAATGAAAGATTAATTGTTTAAAATTACAAAAGTAAATTTAATCTATTTGTTTTTGTGTTTTTCAATAATTTTAACAAAAGGGAATAAAACAAATAAAATAAACTAAGTAATCTAATCTAATGTTTTTGGAATTTTGTGTTTATTGGAAAATAAATAAAATATTACATAATAACAACGCAACTTTCTAATTAAATGAAATTGTTTCTACTCTAAATAAATTAAACTAAACAATGAAATAGAAAGATGTGGCTATTTCCTCGTTGTAGAGGATTTACTCTAATCTAATAAAATAAATATTTTCCTAATTTGTAATTGTGGATTTTACTTCTTCTAGCTCTACCTCAAAATCATGGGAAGAATGAAAAGATTCTCAGAAGCAATTCTTCCCTGAAGCTTCCCTGGTAAAACAAAAGCTTTCTAAATGAAGAAATATAAAACTATAGGTAAATAAACTGTGAAGAATTAACAATGCACTGTGGAAAGAACCTCCTCCGAATCCTTCCCAAGAAAATCCACATGGATGAGCTAAGAAGAAATCTTCAATGGAAGCTTTGCAAATAGAAATCTACTGTAAATGCTATTGTAATTGTACCTTTCTAAAAGAATGTATCTAACAAATTATAGCTTTGAATCTATCTAAATAAAACAAAAGAAACTCTAGGAATTTAATGACACCTCCAACTTGGAAATGTTGTACAGAGACAAATCCAAATTGGAAATGCTTTTTAATGTCCCCTCTCACTTCTTTTCAATGAGTGTTCAAATGTATCCAAGGAACTGTGCTGAAATGTGTAGAAGGAATGGGAGAGATTGTTGGAGCTAGCTAGTTTACAAGTAGTCTGGTAGTAATGTGAAAAGAGAGTAACAAGGAAAGAGATTTGTGTTTTCTTGTGTGCTTCTTGGTAGGATTATGGCAACATAATGATATAATTCCAAAACAAAAGACTCCAACCAATGCTTTGGGAAGAAGCTTGGTTCTTATAGAAATTTGGTAGAGAAGTGGTCCAACCCACTTGGTAGCAAGAAATGCCACATCACTCAAAGAAGGGGAAGTTAACTTACTAATAATAGTAAGTAGGGAAGGAGAAGTTTATACACATCTAACAAGCTCAAGAACAACCAATTTGGTCAAGAAACATGCACTAAAAATGAGTTTGAAGAAGGTGACATGCATGTTCAAAACATGTTGGAAAAGTCTTGGGTAAATGCACATAGAACCACCATTTGCATAGAGCACGGGAACATTCAAGACCACACATGGTGTTGTGTAACCACCACTAGGGAAGATTGGATGGTTACATAACTATCGAGGGTGGTTGTGTAATGACCTGTGGTTCCGTAACTAAAGGTCAAGAAAGCTAAGGAAAAGCTATAAAAATGACTAAGGAAAGTGGGAAAAGCTAGGAAAAGGACAAGTAAGCTACAAAAACATGTTGCAAACAAGGATTTGGACTTGAACATCATTAGAATTGATATTTTATCATCATTGGGGATTTTACCTATTTGACAATGTAGCACATTTGTAAAATTTGGGTGTGTACATATTGCCCCCCTCGGAGAAGTGTTTTAGCCATGAAGAGATGTAAAACGTAAAGTCTAAGTATGGATGCTCCCAAATGGGAAAGTTAGAAATTATACCTGACACACTCATGTGTTAAAGTGACGCCAATCCAAGCTTTCTTGCTACCTACAAGAAATAAACAAGAATCAAGTGTAGATATAATGTAGAATTGACAAAACATACTAAAATAAAATGACAAGAGGACTTACCATATCATGGGGATAGAAATATACATGTGCCAAGTGCTCCCTTGCCCTATAAAACACACACACTCAAAATAGAGTTAAAACATGCTATATATATACCAAAATTACTATTTTTAGAAATCATTTGCACTTACCCACCTAGTGAATTTTGAGCTCTGGATCACCTGTGATGGTTTGAGAAAGATTATAGTCAAAATGAAGAGTGTGACAAAGTGATGACAACCCAACCAATGTGGGAGGAGAAGCAATGGGTCATGAATAGGTGAGTTATTTGCATTTATTTATTTTTACCTAAAAATATAAAATGTGAAAAATTCAACTTAGGGGGTTATTTTTAATAATTTTATAGTCAAAATGTTCATAAGGGGGGCCTAGTAGGATCTACAATTTGTTTTATTGGAAAAGGTCTATTTTTGTCTTTTTTTGAATTTGTGGGGCCTTAGGGTATGACATGCCTTTCATGGATGGAACCACCATGGTGATTGTGCAACAATCGCCACTTTCATGTAGAGAGCGGTTTCTTGCGCAACCACCACGCATCGGTTACACAACCATTGGAAAGGGTTGAGGAAAAATGTAAATTTCACGGTGGTTTTGCAACTACCACCACTCTACAAAGGGGCAAAGTTATGTAACCACCTCTCTCTGCATAGAGTCATTTGTAATTGTTGGGGAAAAACTCAGAATTGACTAAGTATGATAAAATTTTTAGTTTTTGAGTGTTTTTATGATGTTTTTGGTGAGCTTATTATGCATTATTATGATCTAACTTGCTCTTTTTGATGTTTATGAATGCATAAGGGCCATATGTTAGATGGATTAGAGCTGAGAGTGTGACTGGTTTCCCCTATTTTGGATGCTCTTACTCAGGATGAGAGGGACATATTACATAGGGCTGAGATATGGAGGATATCCTAGACACAACTAGTTGCACTAGTTGGCCATTTGTTATCTGATTTGTTGAGTTATTGGGATGTAGACCGGAATAATTTTCGACTACTTCAAGAGTCGAGGGGAGTGGATGATTACCCTAGAGGATGTATATAGGATTTTTGGTGTTCCTATCATTGGAAGGAGGTTGACTATATCTAGCGGGTCCAACACAATCACGACAGTGGGCTGCATATATGGGAGATGTGCAGGCACCAACATGGGTGCCAAACATGGGATGAGATTATTATCAGTTTCCTCTACACCTATCCCCACCTTGCGCAAGGCCATTATTGGCATCTTGGCTTCACTTGGTTGGGGACAAGGAGGGGACAAACTTCTTTACTATTATTGGAACACCGATCATTTAGAGCATTGAGCAACATGGCCACACATATGCATGGGGCATTGACATCCTTGGTGCCACTTATCATGATTCTATATAGAGTTGTTTCGATTGAAGGAAAGGCCCTTAGTCATCGACACTAGTGATGAGTTGGGTTTATGAGCACATCATCCCCTATCAGAGGGGCATTGGGATAGCAGATCCAGGGCTATTAGAGAAGTGAGGTGGATTGGTATGGCTCCCCTCAAGGGGCCACATAGATCATTTTCTACACTTACTACCGATGACATGGTTGCATGGCCATACCAAGGACATGTTTGACTTATGGGGTGAGGATGTTGTTATTCTATTTTCATATAATTCTACTACACATTGGTGGATCGAACCAACAAAGTGGAGGTCCATCTATTGGTAGAGTACCACAATAGTTTGGATTTTCATATGTTGATGCCCTAGGAAATGCCCATGATATACAGGGGGATCGAGAGGCTAGAGATGCCCCTAAAGGGTAAGCTCAAGTGGGCCATCGTCACACTGGGATCCCGATTAGTACTTCACATAGATTACACAAGACCCATCTAGAGTGGTTTGATCTTGTAGATCGAGGCCACACCCACACACAATGGGAGGAGGAGGAGGAGAAGGAGGAGAGATGAGGAGGAGGAGGAGGATGAGGAGGGAGGAGAGGAGAGGAGGATGAGAACATGAGGGCGCTACTACTGGGAGGCTTCCGCACATAGGCATAGGTTGGCCGAGGCGAGACATTACACACGAGGAGCCTTTGAGTGTAAGTAGGAGGAGGGATGAGGAGTCAATTTTTGGGTGATGGATGGCCACAGAGGAGGTTAGAGAGAGAGAGGAGGTTCTGTAGCAGCTCCCACACCACCACCAACACTAGTAGACCCATCTTGGATGCTAGGAGATCCGAGTAAGTAAAATACTCTTCTCTCAACTCTACTTTTTAGATTAGACTTATTAGTGAACTATGGACTATATATATATATATATATATATATATATATATATATATTTCAAAGGTTTTTCTGACTCATCATTGTTTACTTGTGTTTTCATCTACGTAGATGTTGGTGAGATCTTATTCGTCGATTCTCCTTGATACTTTTTCTCTTCATTTGGGGAAGACATGAGACCAACTACTTTGATGACATTGGGAAACCAAGTGATGGCTTGGTCATCACATGGATGTATTGTTCACTGGCATGGCACACATTATCAGGAGCCATGACCAAGATGAGAGTCAAGCTTACTGGATACGAGAGCTGGTTGAGAGGAGACAGAGGTGAGGCCATTCTCGCAGTGAGGCTACTACTTGGAAGGTCACCTACCCCATCTCATGGTCATTCTCACCGATCGGCACATGGAGGCTCTCACTCCCATCATAGGAGTTGCAGTAGGATCCCTCATCCTACACCTTTAGTGGGATCCCACAGAGAGGGATAGGCCACAAACACTTATTACTTTTAGACATTTTTGGATACATATATCTATTTTTTGATTTTGGCTCATAGATGAGCATTTTGACCACACTTGCAAAGAGTGTGATGGCATTGTATACAAACTTGACCTTATTTTATATATACATATATACATCTCTTTTTGGTTTGGACTATTTTGTGTAAGAGTTGATTTATTCATGATTCACCTCACATGTGTACTCTTAGATGCTTAGAATTTCTAATGTTTTTATATTTTTATGAATGTATGTTATGGATGATGATGATGCAAATGTGTTAACATAATGATTTTTTTTTCTTTTTTGTATGATGCTCATGAGAACAAATTGTAATTAGATACTTTGGTTTTCAAACAATATTTAGCACTTTTGTTTCATTGGAAAAATGTGATGAATGTGATATAATAAGAAAATGAACTCTCTCCACTCCTAACCCACAACTAGTAAGATGCGAGGGCTCAACACCGAGAGCTAGAAGGGACATGAGTTATATGGTTTTGATGAATGAAGATGGTGACAAGAAGACAAGACTTTGACAAAGATCCAATTAGGAACCTACAACTCAACCCTAAGCACAAAGTTAACTACCATTCAGAATGTGATTTTCTTGTAAGTTTATCTAGACTTAGATCCGTAGATGGCCTTTTGATTGAAAAATCTGGTTTTAAGGATTTGAATCTCTTACAACATACACATCTAATTCATTTTCTTGGGAATTTTAAGGTTTTCAAAGCACTTTTTATTTTCTAACTTATTTATAGCTTATTGACTTGTTTGATGAGACCCCCTACATCTTGCCCCATGCTACTACCAAGTAAGAAGCATGGGCTCATCACCGAGGAAAGATATAGGTGAGTAAGGGAACTTCCCCCTTTCCCAGTCTCACGCTACTAGTAGGAAGCATGGGCTCATCACCAAAGATTGGTAGGGAAAGGAAGTGTAGTGTTATTTGCAAAAGAAAGAGTTTTTTATATTTATATATATATATATATATATATATATTTTATATTTTGATTTTGACTTGTGCTTTTGGGAGGGAAAACTTTCCCTAGCCTCAACCCCATGCAACTAGTAGGATGTGAGGGCTCATCACCAAAGGTTGAGATAGGAAAACAAGAGCTCCAGTGAAATGTTTAGATTTATTTTTGTTATCAGAGAGATTTTTAGGGAAAGATGTGACATCAAGAAGATTCTAGAATAGACTATGGGAAAAGACACCTGAGCTAGAAGAAACTATGAGTAGAACTAAGTATGTAGCCTTGGTAGGACCAATGTCAAAATTTGTCTTAATTGTTGAGATGATGAAGAGATTAGAATTTTTGATGATAATATGGTGGATACTTGAAGAGATATGATTAAGTGTTTTTTCCAACATTTAGAAGTTTTTAGAAGTTTCTTGAAAAGTAAGTTTCTTGATTTACAATTTCACAATATGATAATGTAAATGGTATGCAACATGGATGCAATAATGTACAAGTGGAAATGTAGATGAATTATGCATAGAAACATTTAAGGTGAAGTGAATTAATTGATTCATTGAATTCCTCACCTTCTAGAGTACATAGGTGATACACACCATTCTTAAAGTCTTCTATTACTTGGTATAGGCCTAACCATTTGGGCCGAACTTTCTTCCTTCACCAGTATTTTTGTCAATCTAGTTGTCAAGTCTTAAGACTAGATCTCCTACGTGTATCTCTCACTCATACACTTTCTTATTATACTGATGACACATCCTATCAGCATAAACACGGTGATGTTGTTCAGCTTGAAGATGAGCTTCATCAAGGGTTTCCAATTCAACTAATTGCTTCTCGATACTCATCTTCACCCAAGATGCCTTGTAATGATATACGAAGACTAGGTAATTCCACTTCTAATGGTAGAACAACTTCAGATCCAAAGACCAAAGAGTAAGGGGTCACCCCTCGTAGGTGTTCTTACCGATGTCCTATAGGCCCACAAGGCCAGAAATAACTTCAAATGCTAGTCTCTTTTTTCTTCCTTAACTTTCTTAAGGAGGATGGACTTTAATGTTTTATTTGTAGCCTTGGCCTATCCATTAGCCCGTGGATAATATAAAGAGGTTGTGTGATGTGATATCTTAAATTGTTCACATAATTCTCACACCTCTTCATTTTTTAATGGTGTGTCATTATTTGATATAATGACTTGTGGGACTCTATATCTACATATGATCTGGTTTAGGATAAACTTGGTGATCACAGATCTAGATAAAGTAGTAAGAGGCATGGCCTCAGCCCACTTATTAAAATACTCGTTGGCCGTGATAATGAAATTGTGACCATCCGAGGATGAGGGAGTAAACTTCCTATCAAATTAAGTCCCCAAGTTGAGAAGGGCCACGGTGTCACTATGAGTTGTAGAGCATGTGCAGGAATGTATATCTCATGCGAGAATTCTTGACATTTCTGACACCCGCATACATACTCTACAACGTCATGCTCTAAAGTGGGTCTAGAAATAGCCCATGCGATGAATTTTTACCACCTTTTATTATTATTAAATGCAATTTGATTTTCTTTGCAGTGCTTTGTTTGTCCGGTTCTCATTTTGTGGTTGGCATCAAGTCGGTTAGGAAAACATCGTCCTTAATTGATATGGTCATTGATAACATCATGTTGCATTGGCACCCATATGGACTAAGGGCAATGTCACTCCTAAGTTGACTTGTGCATTGCGTTTGTTATTGAGGCATGGAAGGAATTGTGTCACTGTGGTAACTATTTTGCGGTTGTGTAAATCGTCTTTGAGTTGGCATAAAATGGTAAAATCCTTAAGGCTTATAAGCCTGGTTGAATGGCTATGTAACATTAATGTTGTGGATTTATTTTAATATTATTATTATTAAAGGGTTGGGGGCATATTTCCACACCCATCAATTTATAAGAAATGTTTGAATTGAATATTATTTGACTTCAAAAATAATAATGTGGTGATTGAACACCATGATGGCATGAAAATTCAAAGGGTATTATTTTTGTTTTGGAGTCAATTTAAAAAGGTAAGGAATGCCATAATGTGGCAATGATAAAGTTCAATAATTATTAAATCCACAAAGGTGGACATTCACGTATATGGGGAGATTGGAATTATTTGTTTGCATATTCTATTTTGATTTTGGATCCCCTCCCACATTGGCTTAAGGCTTCTCCAAACCGTCCACTTGGCAGAAGGAAGAGGTTAGGTGATAGGGTTTGTTGGGATGCATGGAGAGAAAGGGGGGAAATGAAGTGAAGTGGGTTAGTTTGCATTCATTCGACTTCAGTTAGCTCCACTCATGGAGAAACTCTAGAAAAAAATTCTACATGTGGGTGAAATCAAATTTTATGGAGAACCCTCTATTTATTACGGGAATACAATGTGATGGAGGTTTTTGTTGGCTAAGATAGAATTTTGGAACTCAGCAAATAAATTTCATTTAGGTTTGAGTTCAATGGAAGCAAAACATTTTTCAGGAAAGGGGTTTTTCTCCTTATTTCTCTGGTTTTTGACTTTTAAAGGGATTGTCTTATTTATTTTTGTCTGGCTTTGTTTAATGAATGAGATATGTGAAAAATACTTTGAATTTGGTTTTTAGCATGAGATCTTGCAACAAAAATCATTTGGCTGATATGGGTTTGATTAATTAGTTGTGCAAATCGATTTTGAGGGTTTCATCTGGTATATTTGGCATGAAATCATTAATCTGTCATGGGCTTTGGAGAATGTTCTTTGAATTTGATAATGAAATGGTCTTCTTTTAGAAAAAAATGTATGGCATTCCTTAGATTTATTTTCTAGTTGAGTTTATCTGGTTGAATATAAAAATAAAAATAAAAGGGTATTCTCGGTTTCTCCCTGGTCTGCCTTGCCTATTTCTCCAAATGAATTGATTTTCTCTCTAAATTTTAAGAGTACTTGTGAAAATGTACGACATAGGGTTGAGGAATTTAACTGATGAAGTTTGTGGGTTTTACGAATTTGTATACATGCTTGAAAGATTATAATAATCCAAATATTATGGTTATAAAATCATAACCATTCAACAATTAATCAATAACTAATTACATTAATGAATTATTAATTACCTAAGGTAATACAATGCATAATTAACCTTAGTTTACCTAACATTCCCCCCCTTAATTTTGCATTGCCTCAAGTGATGCGGAGAGGAACTCTCTGAACAACTCAAACTTGTCACGTGCAAGTGACTTTGTGAAGATATCTACTCGTTGTTCATTGTTGGGAAAAATTGAAGTTGTATATTGTGTTTCAAGACATGCTCGCGTATGAAATGTACTGTACCTCAATGTGCTTTGTTCTTTCATGAAAAATTGGATTGTGAACAAGTTTGAGAACACCTTCATTGTCAACATACAAGGTGGTAGGTTTTCTGTGGTATTCCAAGTCCTTCAAGTATGTGACATAGCCATATCACTTCATAGATAGCTTCACCTGTAGAATGATACTCGACTTTTGTAGAAGAGTGAGAAACAAAGTGTTGTTTCTTGCTTCCCCATGATATTGGTCTAGATCCCAAAAAGAATACAAATCTTGAAGTGGATTTTTTTGTCATCAATTTTACCTGCATGATCTGAATCGAATATCCAGTCAAGAAGAATTGATCATTCTTCTTGTATTCTAGACCAAGATCCTATTATTCCCTTGAGATATCTCAAGATTCCTTCTCTTCCAATGAAAACTTTGGGTTCTGCATGAACCTAGATAGATAGCTCACTACAAAGTTGATATCTGGTCTAGTGTAGTGTGAGGTAAATGAGACTCCCAATCAACTGTCGATAGAGAGTTGCATTTACCACAGGAGATGGATCTGAATGAGATAACTGCAATCTTTTCTCCATAGGTGTAGCAATAGGTGTGCAATCCATCATCCTAAATTTCTTGAGCATTGTCTTGGTATACTTCAACTGAGAAACAAAGATGTGATTCTCTTTTTGCCATACTTCAATCCAAGACAATAGTGCATCATCCCGAGATTTGTCATGTCAAACGATCGGTTAAGATCTTTCTTTGTTGCATCGATCATCTTCTTAAAAAATGCCAATGATGACTAGATCATCGACATAGAAAACAACAATCACAATCTCCCCCTTGCTTTTTGAGGTAGAGATTGGGATCATATGGATTTTTGAAAATCCATGTTGTATGAGATGCTCATCAATTTTGATGTACCAAGCCTGGGGTGCTGTTTAAGGCCATATAAGATTTTTGAGTCTGCATACCTTTGTTTCTTCTCCAGGTACAACATATCCCTCAAGGTTGAGTCATGTAGACTTCTTCTTGTAGATCTCCATTTAGAAAGGCACTTTTCACGTCCATCGATGGACTTTCCAACCAAATTGTGTAGCTAGAGAAAAGATCATCCTGATCATTTTGATCTTAGTTGTGGGAGAAAATGTCTCCTCATAGTCAATGCCTTCTTTTTGTGTGTACCCCTTTTCTACTAGTCTTGCTTTATACTTGTCTATGGTCCCATCGCTTTGTACTTTGTTTTGAATATCCATCTGTAACCAATGGGTTTCTTCCCTGGTGGAAGATCGACAAAGTTGCCAAGTGTTGTTTTTCATCATTGATTGATACTCAACATCCATGGCATCTTTCCAAGCTTTTGACTGTAGGGCTTCTGGACTATAGAGGGCTCATAGATTCAATAACTCTACTCATAAAGAAAAGTTTACTTCTTCTCATGCTTTACTTGTGAGTCCTTGGTCCAAGTGGTGGATGTATCCGGTGGAGCATCCAATTTTGCATCGTATCATGTTAGTATACCACTTGGGCATACGTTTGAATTACTCCCATGGGTGTGGTTCTATATGATCATCACCATCATCCCCATCATCATCATCATCGGGAACATCAACTTTTTTTTTTACAATAGGTGAAAAATCTACATCAGGTGAGTCTAGAGGAGGAGTCTTTCTTCCTTCTAAAAAAACTCAACATCTCTATTGGTGTAGACTTTCTGGTCTTTAGATCCATCAATGTACCCAAGAGTCTCTTCATTGTAGCCAATGAAGATGAGTTTTTGTGATTTCATATCCAACTTCTTTCTATTCTGCTTGGGTATGTGCATACTTGCTTTACACCCGAATACTCTTGAGGTGTGCAACAGATGGTTTCACTTTGACCATGCTTCATATGGTGTTACTCCATCAAGAGAAACTATGGGCACTCTATTCAACAAATATACATTTTCTTTTTGCTTCTACCCAAAATGTCCTCGCTAGTCTAGAATCATCGATCATGCAATGCACCATTTCCATGATAGTATGATTTCTTCTCTCAACAACACCATTTTACTTGTGGTGTGTGTGGAGGAGGCATTTGTCGATGAATCTGTGAGCTTGTAGGTAGGATTTGAACTCATTATTGGTGAATTCCCCCGATCTGAGTGGAGAGATTATGATGATGATGACCAGTCTCATTCTCTATAGCCACTTTGAACTTTCTTGAAGGTCTCAAAAGCTTCACTTTTCTTACGAAGACAATATATCCACATTTTTCTTGAGTAATCATCAACACAAAGCATGAAGTACTGAAATCCAGAATGACTGACTTGGTTGCATTGGACCGCAAAGATCGGTATGAACCAGATCAAGCTTACCATGAGCTCGATAAGTACTCTTCTGGAATGAAGCTCTGTGTTGTTTTCCTGCTAGGCAGTGAGGACACTTATTTGTATCCTTCTGGAGAGATGGAAATCCTTTTACCATGTTATACTGGTGAAGTGTTTTGAGATACTTGAAACTGATGTGACCAAGTCTCGATGCCACAATTGTGTAGAGGTAGAATTCTTAGCCACAAGTTCTTGATCATCTCTGTGGAAAAATCAAGTTGGAACATACGTCCCACATTAGAGGCTTTTGCAACAATTTTTGAGCCTCGTGATTTGTCTCGAATTAAACACATTTTCTTTTCGGAATGACTATCAAAGTCAATTTTCAAATTGTGATCTAGGAGTTGACTGACTAATGATAGTAGATTTTTTGTTAACCTAGGACATATAGTACATGATAATCTACAATTGCATGAACCAAGAGGTAGAGAAATGTTCCCAATCCCCTGTATTGTGTATGAAGAATCATCACCTAACGAAACATGGATTTTTTGAAGGTGTGTCCCTCATTGTGGTAAACCAATCTCTCTGTGGCCGGTCATGTGTCGAGTGGCTCCCGAATCAACATACCAAACATCACTAGATGACGTGGAGGTTCACTTGATCGAGAAGTGTACAAGAAGTCTTCATTATCCGAATGTTCTTCTTGCTCAGCTATATTTCCTTGTTGATGGGGTTTTCTTTCACCAGTTCCCCTTCTTCTGCCCTTGATTGTAGTTTGAATGTCCCTTGTGAGATTGTTGATTTTGAGGTCCAGAATGACTTGATGAACCTTTCTTATAGGTATTGAACCAACAATATTTTATATCATGTCCTCTCTTGCTAGATAGGACATTTATTCTTATTATTATTTTGTTTGTCCCCATGTTGATGTTGTGTTTGGGAATTTTGAGAGGAATTAGATTTTCCTTTTCCTTTTCCTTTCCATTTCTGATGAGAAGAAAGTGCTCTGCTCCTCTTCATCATCTTTTTGTACATAGCTTCTTCTTGTTGTAGTAGATTCACTAACTTGTCAAAAGAAATCTGTCTGATCTGACAAGTTTAGTGTCATCACAAAAATGTGGTATGAAGGAGGGAGTGCTCTCAAAAACAATGGGAATGAGAGTTTTATCAAGTGACCTCCTCTCCTAGGGCTAGAAGTGAAGCCCTTAATTCTACAACTCTTTAAGAAAGCTTCTATTTTCTCATTTTGTTTGAACTTTAGTGTGTGTAACTGACTCTACAAATTTAATATTACATTCTTGTTCTTGGCCTCATACACTGTGCTCAACTTATCCCATGCTTCTTTGGCTGATTTGGCATCATGAATGTGGGGTTACACATTCATCGAGACACTGCAAACAAGATTATCTTGGCCTTTGGCCTTCGATTGGATCTATCAAACTATTGTTGTTGTTGTATGTATCGTTGTTGATCTAGTTATAGAACCATCCACAACATTCCAAATCTCTTCAAACTCAAGTTGTGTTTTGATTTTTGTCTTCCATGCTGCATAGTTATTTCCTCTTAGAAGTTGAGAATCTGGAAGAAATAATTTGGGGGCATTGGTGCCCATTTTGTAGAATCAACTGACAAAGGGTAAGGCTCTTATCACTCTAGGTATATGGTCTCCCAATCTATATATCATCATCGATATACGAACCTTTCTATATACGTGCCCTTCCGATATACCCATCGGTACGTGGAAGAAGCTCACCCTTTCTATATACTCGGAAATACATGAAAGAGGTGTTAACGTACGTGAAAGAATTCGATACGTGGTACCAAGACAATACTAAAAGGGGTCATGTGTGATTATTGACACGGCTCAAAGAAATATCCTCATACGCGTGCATGTAACTTCGCTATATACTCGGATAATTTTAGTGTCTAGATTTATGTCATGTAATCGTTCATAGACGGATGGGAGGGCTCAAAGTGTGTGCATTGTGTCCTTATTACTCCCCATCGATTTAAAGGGTCGATGCCCAAGATGACATTGTTGTAGCTATATTAGGCATTAAGTGTAGTAGTAGTCATGATGACTTTACCCGTAAGCACTTCCCAGAGGCACTTTATTTATATGAAATGCTGCGAAAGAGATCAAAGATCTCGTGAGTGTATACAAACAAATTTTATTATTTTTTTTATTACAAATCTCTACTAGTTTTTAAAGCAATTACAATGGTTTGTGGTTGAATATGGAAACCTACAAATTAGTACAATGCACTGAAAAATATATAAATATTACAATTTCATCCAATATGTAGAAAAATTGAATGGAAGGAAATTTTTTTTTTTGTTTTGCAAGGCCCTGGTGGCCTCGGAGCTCAATATGGCTCTCTGTGTGAAAAAACATAAAAAATGGCTAAAAATGCAGTTTTTAGTCCCCTCCTTTGGAAAATGTTGCTAGAATAAAAAATTAAGCTATGTGGGAGAAAAAAATTTTTTTTGCCCCTTTTAGGTTTTTCTCCTCTTAAAATTTCTATGGTTTAGTTTGTCATTAAGGGACTAAGTGGTTTAGGAGAGTTTTTATCCTCTTTTTGGTATTTTTGCCACAAAAGTTAAGGCTCCTAAATTTAAATTTAAATAATAAAAACAAATTTTGGGGGTGGGGGGTCGAACCCCAAACTCCTCTCCTCCCCAAATCACTCACCCCAACCAACTCGACACTCTAAGCACTATGAATTTTAAATGAAGCACTTTATATTTAAATGCAAAAAAATGACTAACCTTTAAAAATGGATGATGTGTGGCATGGTGGAGGATCCACGTGGCTATGAGTTGGAGTTGAGGTTGGTTTAGGGTTTTTTTCGAAAAAATGGAATGGATCTTCTTTTTGTATTTTCTTTCACCTTTATTGTTTTTTTTTTTTTCCATTGTTTACATTGCATTTTTATTTATCCTTTTACTCACTTTAGGGTTTTTTTTTCATTGATTTTTTGATTTTTTTTTTAGAGTTTTAGATTGTTTGTATATTTTCTTCGATTTGGTTCTATGTTTTTATTTTTGCAAGAGTGCAATGGATTTCGCATTTCGTTGGCTTGAGAAATTTTTTTTGTTGTTTCAACTCGATGAAAAAAATAAAATGCTTGAACTGTTGTATGAATGGTGTGATGACTTGTCAATGTAACTGATTCAAAAAATGCACACTCGATCAATGATCAATTGACTTGGATGGATGGACAAACAATCAGCTTGGATCTGTCAATGGCATTTATTGTTTCAGATTAATGGATGGTATGATCTTCAAACCAATCGAGCAACTGTGGTGGTTTGCCAAAAACTGGGCTCGGTTCCTCAATCTTGTTGAAAACAAGGCCAAAGAAGACTTGCTAAAACTCAGGGATGATAAATCCCAACTCCAACCTTTAGCTCAAAGGAGCTGAGAAACTCAGAAGAGCTATGAAACAACTTGATAAATGCTAACTCAAGTAGAGCTCTTTCTCAACCAACTAGATCTAATGAAAGAGCTTGAGTGAGAATCTCCTCCAAGTCACCTCCAAGCACATGAATCCTCCAATTTTTTTTATATCTTTTTTTGAAAATTTTTCAGCAGCAAATTTTCCTAGTGTAGGGGGCAAGTGGAAAAAAAATTTGTTCCAAACACTGAGAATGAACAAGAGGTTGTGGGGAGGCAGGGATGGGTTTAGGAAGTTGCTGAAAAAGCTACACAGGCTCTCTAAATGCGCAAATGCTTCTCCAAGCTACACCTATCTTTTATTCTCTCTCTTTCCACACCTTCACCTTCTCTATTCACAAGTCCAAATTAACCATGCTCTGGTACCAAATGAAAGTAGAAAGGGATGGAAGCCTCATTATTTTATTAATATTCAAGAAAATCAATTACAATAATGAATGACAAATAATATTTATAGATATTATACAACATATCATGATACAAAAAATATGTAAGTTCAACTAATGAAATAAATAAACTATGCAACAAAAATATACACATCCAACAATAATACAAACAAATGATTGTTCCAACTAATGAAACAAATAAACCTACAGGATTATAATAATCCAAATATTATGGTTATAAAATCATAACCATTCAACAATTAATCAATAACTAATTACATTAATGAATTATTAATTACCTAAGGTAATACAATGCATAATTATGCAAGAATAAAATTGTGCATGGATATTGAAATTAGGAAAACTTGCATTATATTTGAGAATGCATACCTTAAAATAAGGTTTTTGGTTCCTTAGTTTAGTTGCATAAGTTCTTGACGAAGACAAAATTCTATGTTGACTGAGATGGTTGAGCAAGGCACCTAGGTAAAGAATGGAATGAGAGTATGAGTTTGGGCTTCTTTTATGTTAGAGGACATTTGTATGACCCTAATAGCTTATTGACAGTTGCATTAAATATGTTGTAATTTATAGAGAAGAGGAAAAAACCATGGTGTATTTGGTAAAATCAACTGTAGATTGGGATATTGCTGAAATCAACTCCAGACAAATTAAATAAAAATTTGCACAAGGAAAAGAACATGGAAAAGTAAAAAGGCCAGTGTTTTCCTAGATTGATTTTGATGTGTATAGATGCATTTTGATTATCGATGCATATATTATTGCATGATATACAATATGAGTTGTAATGACAAAATTTATGTCATATTTTTGGTTGTGTGATAGTTTTTTGTTGATTGGAAGGTTGTTACAACCAATAATATTGATTTCAAATGATTAGAAATCTGGAAAAAATTTCAAGTTTTGACAAAAATGTTGATTGTTCCTCATAGCAATTGGATATAACTTTGTGCTTGATTATTTTGAATGTGATTAATTCATTAGGGGAAACCTTTTGAATTAAAAACTGACAACTTGGGGTTGAGTATAACTCACATGTAGCCCAATTTAAATGCACGACAATCGTAGATGGTTGGAGTTTCTGTCACAATACGACTTTGATATCAGTTATATCAAAGGCAAGGAAAATAGGGTAGTGGATTCCTTGAGCCATAGGAAGTATTTATCAGTTGTTATAACCTTACGAATGAAATTCAAGGAAGAAGTCATGAAGGAGTCAATCTAGATATCCGTACTATTTACAAGTACATGCAACTTTAGAAGTTGATCCTAAGGATAAGAGATATGTTGGTTTTAGTTTTGACAATGATAAAATTATGCATTTTGAAAACAAAATTTATGTTCGGAAGGAACGAACTTAGAACAAAAGTGTTATGAAGAATTCCATGATGCACCATACTTGGTCATCCCATGAATAACCAAAATGAAAGTCATAAAACAACAATATTTCTAGAAAGGAATGAAAAAGAGCATCACAACTTATGTTTCGAGTTGTTTAGAATGTCAAAGGGTAAAAGCGAGAGCATGCACACCCTGTTGACTATTGTATCCGCATAACATTCCGCACCACAAATGGAAAGTCATTAGCATGGACTTTGTCCAAGGGCTTCCCATGACTAAAAAAATGACATGATATGATTTTGGTTGTAGTGGAAAAGTTAACAAAGGTAGCTCACTTTATACCTGGGAACCTTACTGATGATTCCTAGTTCTTGCTAAAAGGTTTGTGCATGAGATATTTTGATTGCATGGTGTTCTAGAAACAATCATTTTAGATAGAGATCCAAGGATGACATCTCGATTTGGAAAACATTAAATTTGGTTTGGGTACTAAACTAAATTTTAGTTCAACTTATCATCTAGAAATGGATGGTCAAACTAAGCGTGTAAACCAAGTGTTGGAAGACATGCTTCGCATGTACTGCATGGATCAACAAGTATAGGTGGGAAGAATACCTACCATTAGTTGAGTTTGCATACAATAACTCATATCACTCTTCGCTAAAAATGGCACCATTTGAAGTGTTATATGGAAGAAAGTGTCGTACTCCTGTGAGTTGGGAGAAGTGTAGAGGATAGAGAGGTGGTTGGGCTAGAAATGCTAACTGAAATGGAAAAACAAGTTAAGAAAAATCCTAGAACACTTGAAAGAAGCAATAGATCATCAAAAGAGTTATGCATATTTGCATAGGAAAGAAAGATTATTTGAAAAGGGAGACAAATTTTTTTCTTCATGTAAAGCCTAAAAAGAGTTCAATAACATTTGGGAAGGCTGCCAATCTTTCCCCACACTATGTTGGACCATTCAAAGTTCTTGAAGTTCTTAGTTTGGTTGCATACCGACTAGCATTACCTCCTTCACTATCAAAGTTGCATGATGTTTTCCATGTTTCATTATTAAAGAAGTATGTTGCAGATTTATCACATGTACTTAATTGGGACTCACTGTAGGTTCTGGAACCTGGAATAATCATCGCCATGGAGCCCATTAGAGTGCTAGAAACACGTAAGTTATTGAGAAATAGAGAAATTTTTCAATGCAAGGTCTAATGGGACCAGTATTCTGAGGACAACACAACTTGGGAGAATCTGGATGAATTTAAAATTGTTTTTCCACATTTATTCATTTAGAAATTTGTGATGAAACTATATTATTTACAAAAATATTGGTTTTTACTTTTTTGACATTTGAAAATTTTGGTTTATCAAGCATGGAGGCTAGTAAAAATTTGATATTTTACAGATTAATAAGGTTGTTTTAGCCATGTTATTACTTTTTTTTTTAAAAAGTTTGATTATGGAATTTGGGATACTAAATGAAGGTTTTATTTGGTAAAAATTTCAGCAACATTATTATTTCTATTTATGTGAAAATAGTAATTAATTCATTAGGGATGATGAATCATTTTAGCGGGGAGGAATGTAACATCCCGCTAATTAATCCTTTTATTCGACATTTAATTATTCAAATAAATATGAATAATGGGAAAATGTATGTTCATTCGAATAATTAAATAACACTTTTTATTATTATTAAATACTTAATTGATTATATTGTGGTACTTTGTACACCTGTCTAGTTCTGATTTTTGTTTTCAAGATGATTAAGGATATTTCCTTAATGATATGGTCACCATCACAAGCGTTATCATGTTGCGTTGGAACCCATATGGACTAAGGGAGATGTCACTCCTAAGTCGACTTGCACATTGCATTCATTTAATCGACTTTGCATTGCATTGTTATTAAGGCATGGAAGGAATTGTGTCACTGTGGTAACTATTTTGTGATTGTGTAAATCATCTTTGAGTTGGCATAAAAAAAAAAATATTTAAGGCTTATAATTTGGTTGAATTGCTTTGTAACATTAATGTTGTGGCTTTATTTTAAATATTATTATTTTTATAAAGGATGGGGGCATATGCCACACCCATGAATTTATAAGCAATGTTTGAATTTAATATTATTTGAAAAAATAAAAAAATGGTGAAGGAACACCAATGGCATGAAAATTCATAAGGTATTATTATTATTTTTTTTTTGGGATTCAATTTTTTAAAAGGTAAGGAATACCATAATGTGCAATGATAAATTTTAATAATTATTAAATCCACAAAGTGGACATTCACGTATAGGGGAAGATTTGAAATTATTTGTTTGAATATTCAATTTTGACTTGGAGATCCCCTCCCACGATGGCTTAAGGACTTCCAAACCCATCCACTTGGAGAATGGGAAGAGATAAGTGATAGGGTTTTTGGGGATGATGTGGAGAGAAAGGGGGAAATGAAGTGGAGTTTTTTGTTTGCATTCATTGACTTTAGTTAGCTCCACTCATGGAGAAACTCTAGAAAAATTTTTTGCATGCATGAGTATGAAATCAATTTTTGCATGGAACCCCTATATTTATTAGGGGAATACAATGTGATGGAGGTTTTTTTTTTGGCTAAGCTAGAATTTTGGCTCTCTTGGAAAATCAATTTCAAGCTAGGGTTTAGAGAGCACTGGAAGAAAAATGTGGAAAAATGTTTTTTCAAGAAAGGGTTTTCTTACCTTTCTTCTCTAGTTTTTGATTTTTAAAGGGATTGTCTTATTTATTTTTGTCTAGTTTCATTAATGAATGAGATATGTGAAAAATACTTTGAATCTATTTTTTAGCATGAGCTCTTGCAAAAAAAATCATTTGGCTAATATGGGTTTGATTAATTAGTTGTGCAAATGAAAATCAATTTTTGAGGGTTTTCTTGGGTATTTTTGGCATGAAATCATTTGGTTGTCATGGGTTTTAAAAAATCAAATTTTCTAATTTTTGAATATGATAATGAAATGGTCTTCTTTCATAAAAAATGTATGAATTCCTTAGATTTATTTTTTAAATGAGTTGATTGTTGAATATAAAAAATAAAAAATAAAAGGGTATTTTGGTTCCTACTGATAAATTGCTTTTGCCTATTTCTCTAAATGAATCGATTTTTATCTTTTTTTTAAGATTTTAGTACTTGTGAAAACATGCGGCATAGGGTTTGAGGAATTTAATTGATGAAGTTTTGTGGGTTTTATGAATTTGTATACATGCTTGAAAGTAGTATGGTTGTTGGGTTTGGAATATAACCTGGAAAATACTTTGGGGTTTTCTTATTTAAGTTCATTCTAAAAAATGCATGGTTGTACCTTGTTAGTTTTTTTTGAATGAAACATTTATGATGTTGATGCGGGTTTTAATAAAATTTAGCATGGTCTAATTTTTTTCTTTCCCTAATAAATACTTTTATTTCAAATTGATATAAATAAAACTTTGATGAATTTTTGAGAATGAATGCAATGAAATTTTAACCCATAGTTGTTAAAGCTAACTTGAGGATAGATCCTTGTATCTTCATTTGTGTGCTCAATTGTTTGTTTGATAATAAATAAAGAACCTCTAGACTATGAAACTCAAAATTTTTGAAACATGTTCTTTTCAAATAAAATATTATGACTTATGTTGATTTGTGGTTACGGTGAATATTGAGTTGTTGGTCTTATTGCTTGGAAATGAATTTGGTTGAAATGTTTTCTTTCTTGTGTAATATGAAATGATTTGTGAACTAACCTTGCATGCAAAAAGAAAATTGATAATGAAGCTCTTGTTTTAAGTTATAGATGCTTAAAAAAACCCTCTTGCAAGGGACATTTGATAATGTTTAAAAATATATATAAAGGTAAAAGAATGTTGATGAATCAGCTGGGTAAGGCTATTTCTTGTCATTAGTTCATTTCATTTTTTTTTCCCGAGATCCTTTGACTCGGAGGGTTGGATCACTTGATCCATACCTTTTCATTTGAAGCATTTATTTCATTATTTGATTTAAATTAGTTTATACTGATTTTTGGAAAATTTTAAAAGTGGAAAATACAAGGGGAAACTCTGTGCAATTTTTTTCCAAAATTCTATACTTAGTCATTTTATGGATTTAAAATATATGGATGAATTTTATGGCATGAGAATTAATCTATAATTATGTTGGATGAGAAAACAAATTTAATTTCCTTGAATGTTATAGCTTAAATTCATTGATTGGATTGATTTTTGTGTGTGCGATGATAGTGGATCCGACAGTTTGGGATCTGAATCCTCCGTCAATCACATGGCTTGTGATTGAAGAAGTGGGAGGATTATATGTGAAGTGGTCCTTTGGGAACACTTCACATATATTCCCCACGCTTCTTCCATCGCCAAGCTATGGGATTGTTGGAAGATTCTAGCTCCCTAACTATTGTGGAAGCATTACCATTGCAATGTTAGATAGCTAAGTTATGATGACTAATCTACTTTATTTGTCAAAAACTTAGTTAAGAAAGTAGATTAACTTCTTTTCCAGTTCTTTGAACTGACACCCCAAAAACAAAACAATGTCACAGGTTTAGTGATGATGAATGGACATTCTTTCTCTGGCTTGTGAAGATCGGCATTAGAATGGATGATTTATATTATGGATCTTGGATCCTATTGTACTTGTACTTATGATTAAATAAAATTTCCTGGGAAATTTTGTACTTTGTAATAGTCCTTTGATGGACAAGACTTGTTATATATAAATATGATGGTTGATTTGTATATGTATAAATACTTTTTTCGTATTATGGGTTTGGGAATCAAAATGATATATTTGATAAAGTTAAGGCTTCACATATTTAAGTATCTTATGCTTTAATAGGTACAATTATGTTATTAAAGATGTACCTCATATCTAGTTGGCTCTCCATTGTTGTAAAGAGTTATTATGGGTAAATGAAAATAATATCAAGTGTGATATAAAACTATAATTTGAAGGAAAAATGCATAAAGTTAGGTTTAACTTAATAATTAAAAATTCAAATCTGATTATTGAATAAATATATTTGAATCAATCTATAGTGTTATTATTAAGCATTTTTGAGAGCAAACTATTCTAAGGTTACAAATACTAGTTCAATGATAAAGCATCAATTTTAAAAGGAATAAAATATGATTTTAAGGGCATGTTGGTTCAACAAAGAAAAGGGTACATATGCAATAAGTAAATAAATGATATTAATCTATTCAAAATATTAAGAGACTAAGTTCATTATTAGTATTAACTTTAATGGGATAAAAATCTACCTTGGTGACATTTGGATTAATCTAAATAGTAATATGCAACCATTCCATAATTGATAGTAAACTAGTCCACCTTAGTGAAGTAAATTTAAAAAAGATGAATGTGACTAGTAATATTTTATTAACTTATAATTATAAGATGGACGAAATAAACTCCTCTTGAAAAAAGTTTAGCTTTATATACCTATAAAGAATTAAAGGTCATAAAATGAATTCATCATTTATAAAGAAAAAGAAATAACCTATAAGTAAGATATCTCTAGCTTAAATCAAGATGTGTGAATCAGACCTAAACAAGTATAGATATAACTTGATTAAGGGATATAGAAACAAGATTAAATTGTGGTAAGACTAATAAGACTATTAAGACCTATTGGAACCTTGACTAAGGGTTAAACACTTTTTCTATCAAAATGGTTAGAACGTATGGATAATAGGGAAAAAAAGTGATAATCACTTGTGATCTTATCCTATATCAAGTAATTAGTAACATGCATGGATTAACTATAATTCACTAAGTAATTGGACTAAGTTTAATGAATCTAGAAATAAGTTTAATAGGTGATGAGATAATTGTGATGAGATGATGGTGAGGTGATGGGAAGACAAGTTTAGATGTTATGTGCAATCATCTATACTAAGCGTACATAGTACAACTAAGAAACTTTGGCCAAAGTAATGTGTTTGTTGGGTACATTGTCTAATCATCGTGATTCCTCAAATCCGAAGTGTAGGATACAGGATGGAGTTTACTAAAGTGAAACTCTAGGTAGACACTAGAGGATCAATCACATGTTAAGGGTGATTCTCACTACAGTTGCACAAGGTTTATCACTATGTAGGTGGTAAAACCAAGTGAGGCTAAGTATGAACATTCAAATGAATGTTAAGGGTGATGATTTGTGGAGATCTAAATGTTGTTATAAAAAAACATGGATAATTTAACCCTTATAGTGACCAGCACATACTCCACAAGGTTTATCACTATGTTATAGGATGGATTAAATGAAGTGACCTACCTTTTTGGATAAGGCAACCTTGGTTAAGAAATTTCACAACTATTATGATTTCAATCGCTCATGTTTCTTGATTAAGTATGTAATGCCTTAACCTTTTTTATGAACTTAATGCCAAACACTCTTTCTTTTCTTGCATAAAACGCGTCTCATAATCAATAAAGAGAGTGGCTAATGAAATAAATATCTCGCTCACAACAATTATCATCTTCTTGTGCCAACATGCATGTAATCGAGACATCAATGCCTAGAGAATATAATATCAAAGGACGATCAGGTTTCGACGGCATGAGCATGGGTAGTGACATAAGGAAGTGCTTTACCGACTCAAAGGCTTCATGGCACTCAGTTGTCAAAGCTTTGCTACAGTCATTCTTAATCAAACCATCTATAGGGTGTATGGCATATGTTATATCAAGGATAAACTTGTGTATTGCCCCAAGTTTACCTAAAAGAGACCCGATGCTTGAATCGTCAATGGGCGGGAAAATTTCCAAGAGTTCCTGGATTTTCATTAGATCAACATCAATGCCTCAAGACGAAATGATGTATCCTAACAACTTGCCTCATGTTACCCCAAACACACATTTCTCGAAAGATTTGTGTTACTTCCATACTCAATTAGGCATGAGAAGAATGACACAAAGCACTTTGGGATGATCAACACATTTCTTTTTTTTCCAAGTAGGTCATCAACATATGATTCCACAATCTTATGAATAAGATCATGAAAAATGTATGTCATTACCCACTAGTAAGTGGCTTCGGCATTCTTTAATCCAAAAGGCATGACTACGTAATGAAGGTTCCCAAGGAGTTGTAAAGGTAGTTTTCATTTGATCTTCCTCAGAGATCCTTATCTGGTTGTAACAAGAAAATCCATCCATGAGAGACAACAACTCATATCCATTCATTGCGTCAAAATGACATCAATCGAAGGCAAGTGGAAAATCATCTTTGGGAAAATCCTTGTTAATGTCCCTGAAATCAATGCATATGTGTATCTTCCCATTATTTTTGAGAACTAGGATGATGTTTGACACCCACATTGGAATAATCAACTAGTTTGATAAACCCCACTTCATAGGAGTTTCATTACCTCTTCTTTAACCATCAAAGCCACTTTTGGCTTCATGGGTCTCATTTTTGTTTCATGGGTTTAGCATCGAGCTTCGTAACTAAATTATGCACTACAACGTCGGGAGCGACACCCATCATTTCCTTATAGCTAAAAGCAAAGGATTTTGAATGCTCTTTAAGCACCTTCGTATGTGCTTCTATCTCCTCTGGAGTCAAAGAAGAACCAAGTTTCAGGATTTTAGGATCCTCCTCCATCCCAATGTTTATATCTATGGTTCCTTTGATCAAAGAGGCGTTACCCTCTTCAAAATTAGGTGGGGCTGGAGGTAGTTCCAGTTCTTCTTCCTCTACCTCATAGATCTCAAGACCTTCCGATGAGGAAGGATCCATTGTGTGATCTCAAAGTAGGAGGAAGGGTGAGGTATAAGAGAAAATCCCCTCTTATGGTGTGTGGGATGGAGATCGGTGTATGCATTGAGGTATCCTAGGATTTCCTCATCATTCTCTGTGTAGTCCAAAGTGGTGAGGCTCATTCTCAATCTCGACATATGCTAAAATTGCATTAGTTGGCATCCTTCAAACTAGAGGTTGGATCGAACCAAAACAGTGAATTTGGTTTCTTTCAAGTCTTCACTTGGAAAAAAGCATGAGAGGAAGAAGTAGCCATAGAATCGGCCAATAGGTTTTTCTCTTGTGGAATAGCTTGATAGAGATAAAATCAAAACCCTTGCTAAGCTCAAGAATGATGGTCTTGTAGAGTTGTAGGTGCTCTTCTTTGGTCTCATAGACTTCTGAGACTTGATTAGTGATAAGTTGAGAGTCACCCAAAACTCTAACATTGTTCACACCCATCCTCTTGGCCATAATAAGACCAATAAGTAGAGCTTCATACTCAGCTCCATTTATTTGTGCACTCAAATTTTAGCTTGAAGGAAAAAGGCATGACCCTCCCCTCGGGGAAGTGAGGATCACCCCAGCCCCCCAACACCAAAGTGACACTTTACACATCGTTGTAGTTGAGATTCCAATAATCATTGGGAAGATGGAAGCTTGATTGTTCTTTGAGTCTTCTTCCTTGACTTTTGAAGACTTCAACCATGCAAACCTCTTCAAAGACATTGGATGAGAAGAGTGGAAATTCCAAGAGCATGACCTATGCCCAAAGGAATCAAATGGGAGAACAATAGGAAAATCATTCTCCAAAAGCTTAAAAATTTTAGTTGTGGTTTTTTTTGACACAGATTTCTACTACAACAGCCTTGTTTTCATTAGAATCAACCCCTTTGATTGCTTTAGGGGCTTCCAACTCAATCATAGGAACAAGTTTGGGACTCAGGATTTGAACCTTGAGGCTTGTTTAACTGATTGGGATGGGAGCTAGAATTCAGTATGAACCCTTGATTTCTTCTTTAGTTGGCCAAATGGATATCAAATGGCTTGAGTCACCCCTGAGCCATGAAAACCTTACCTAGGTGTAAGAATATGACCTCTTGGAACAACGTGGAAGGGATTTCCTTCATTCTATGAATCAAGGTGACCAAGAATCATATTATAGTTAGTTTCTGATCTATAATATAAAATTAGTCAACACGGTCTTAGGTCCAAGAGTGACTGGAAGCACTATAGTTCCAATAGAAGTTTCTTTGAGGCTATCATAGCCTCTCAACATATTTCACGTTGAAGAACAATTTTTTCTCCATAGCCTAGCTTTGAAGAAATGAGAAAGGGACTATATTAACAACAACCCCATCATCTATCATCATTACATGCTTAACATAGTTGTTATAGATCCAAACCTGTAGATATAACACAAGATCACCTCTTTGTGCCAACTCAACATCAGTAGGCATCTTTCTAATGTTGAATATGAATCCAACATCTCTCTCTTAGGTTGCCCCAGGATAGACATCAAAGTCTATATGATTGATTTGGGCCTCAGAGGAGGAGTGACATGGATAAGATGGCCAAGACCTAGCACTTCTAATAAATTTGATGATGCGCGAGGAGAATTCTTTAACAAATCTAAGAAGGAAATGTGGGAAAAGGTCTTAGTCAAGTCCGTGATCAAATCATAAGCCTACTACTTGGCTTAGGAGCTATCGGTGTATCATATGACATAGAGGGATAAATGGGAAGAGGTTGTGAAGAATAATCTCGAGGTGTGGGTCACTACATTAACTTCAAGGTTTGGTTTCTAGCTCTACTAAGCCTACAATCTTAGTCTGATTTTGATGCATCTAAAGGAGGAGCTACTAGAGGGTTTCATAGACGTAGATGTTTCATGATCATTTTTTCCAATGGGAGCCCCTTTATTAGTACCATGAGGATTAAGCTTTCCATTCTAGGGTGCGTTGGAAGGGGGTCTCTATAAACCCCAAAGAGTAGCATTTGAGGAACAATAGCCCCATGTGAGTGTTTTGAGTAGGTGTCATGGGATTAGCCAAGAACATCTCAATGAAGAGTTGTCTCTAGTCTTCTGGAATCCATTGTATGAATTTATTACAATCATGACATGTATGAGCATCATGTCCTCTAACCCTATGGAAACCACAATACAAATCGGGATCATAGTCATGAGGTCTTTGATTTTGGTTTTTTTGTGGCCCATAGTTTTATTTTTTTTTTTGTTGGTTATTGTAGTTAAAGTTTGGAGGCCTTTGGCCTTGGTTTTGATACTAGTTTGGAAATTGGTTTGAGTATTGGTTTGAGTATTGAACTGGGCCCTAGGCCTGGACCTTGAGGAGGTGGAGGAGGATGACTAAAGTCCACCACATTAACTGAAGGAGTGAAATTTACTCCTTTGGTTGTTTGCATTCACATTTTTGTTACCATTATTTGTGCTACTTACTTGTGCTAACAACATTCAAATTTCTAGTTTGATTAGTCACATTATCCATCATCGTAGCACCATGGTTCTTGTTAAGGACTTTGGGTCCTTGATTTTTTTGTTTGAACCATTTGGGTAATTTGAATTACCTTGTGAGGAGTGACCAGTTTCCCATTTGAGCCATAAGTCTTTTGACCACTATCAATCACCACTTGGTCAATGTGGAGAGCACCCTCTAAGACCTCCTCATAGCTCCTAAGAGGGATTTTTTTGCACTTCCTCCTTAGTTTCTTGATTGAGGGAATGGAGGAATAAGTCACAAAGCTCCATTTGATCCATGTTGGGAGCACTAGTTGAGGAGTAGAGGACTTTCCACCACCTCGAATGAAATGGGTGGAAGATTCATTATGCTCTTGTTTAATGTGAAGGAATTCTCTAATTCTTGTTCTTAAGAGTTTGTTCATATCAAAATCCTTTATGAACTCTGAAATGAGTTTCTTAAATGAATGAATCGAGGCTTCTGGTATTCTATAGTACCAGTCGAGAGCAATCCCCTCAAGGTCTTGGGGAATATCTTAGCTACAACCGCATCCCATGGGAGTATCTCTCTAATGGTAGTCACATATGCTTTGATGTGTGCATTTGGATCCCCTCCCCTTTGAACTTTGGAAGGTCGGAAAGTGGTCATGGAAGCATTACACTTCATATGGTAAATTCAAGGGGCTCCTTGAGATATTTGAATATGTGCCCACGCATAAGACTCTACCATGGATGACCCTTGATGGGGAGGTGGAGGTGGAACAAGAGGTTGATAAGGTGCAACATAAGCATTTGTGGGAGCATAAGGTATCCCTTGAGGCTGAGCATATGAACCAGAAAAGAAAACATGTCCCCTTGTGGTGATTTAGAATACATGTGAAGGTATGGGGGAACATTTTTTGATATGGAGTGGTAGGTGTGAAACCAGGGAACATCACATTTGCTAGTTGGAATGGCATTTGAGAATGCACTTCGGTTGGCCCATGTGGAGGATATCTATATGGAGTGTGAGAGGGCATACCTAATGTGCCCGATCTAGTAAGGAGGTCTCCAGGGCTAGGGACACCCATGTAGACCGGAGGAGGTGAAGGTGCAGAGGGCACATAACCAAAGTTTATGAATGTGGTGGGGGACCTTGCCTTGCCCCTAAAAAAGGTAGAATGAGAAGATTGGGAAAGCTCTAATTCCCTAACTCTATCCACCAATGTTGAAATCACATCACCCGAAGATGGTGTTGCATTTGGCTTAGGCATGTTTTGAGTCTTGTTAGGAAGAAAAGGCATGTGATGTCCTGTTATGAATTGATCCTTGGGAGGCCACCCCTCTTTGGATGTATTTTTATTGTAGGAGGAGGGGGTAATAAATGTTTTTTGAAGAAGAACATCAGTATACCCTTGCATCATATCCAAGGATTGGTCTATTGTGTTAACGCTCATCACTTGGGTGAAGTGTGTTAAGAGTTTCATCATTAGTAAAGATAGGAAGAAAGTGAATCTTGCATGTTGATTTGAGGTCTAGAAAAAATGAGATATGAACCCTTTTCTCCCGTAAATGTCATGTTATTTGAGTGGGAGAACTCTGGTTGTGGGCTATAGATAGGTTGATCAATCTCCTCAATCCTAACTGATGAACCATTGTTGGCACCTTGAGGAGGAGGAGTGTGGGGAAGGTAAATTGGATGAGTAATTATCATCCCACCCTGATAGTGAGGGTGACTATTGCATACCCATATGGTAATAATATGCTTCAAGACCCAAAATGGGCTGTCGTATTCTAACTGACATATTTGGGGGTGTATAAACACCGTAGAATAATGGGAGAGGAGAAGGATGGATGAAAGAAGGAAGAAAAAAGAGGAAATGAAAAGGAACTAGTCCTTCACGTTGGGTTCACCAATTTTGTACGTCTAAGAATCAACACGTGACTCTAGGATGCACTCGACCCTCCCGAGGTCATGCTGGGACAACCGATATGATATGGAAAGATGGCTATGGAATGGATAACTAGGGTGAATAGGTGAATATGTGAAAATGGGGTGAAATGGCTAACAAGTAATCAAGGAAATTGAATGTCTCTCTATGGGCACTATGGGAATCTGCTCATCTAAGGAAATGAAATGCTTGTCTAACTGGGTGGGAGAAAAATGGAATGGTTGAGGAGAATGGACACACGAAGGATTCTATCAATATCAGTGTCACCAAACACCCTCTAAACTGGTTGTGGAATACGTGGGAATTGTCCAACGTTTTCCTCGTAAAAATCTCCAAACAAGGTCATGGAGGTGTGAGAGAAACGTGTGGGAAGACAATGGCTATGAATGAATGGGTGAATTAATAATCTAATCAACCGGGATGATATGCTAGAACACATAAGTGTTTGCTTCACTTTGACATTCAAATCATGTCAACTATGAGATAATAATGGTGGAAGTGGGGTGGTTTGGAAAAATGAGGTGTCTGAGGCCTTGATCAATGTCTGTCAATTGTGGAGCTAGGTTTGGTTGAGGCACTCTTGGATCACACACTAAATCTTTGGGTTTCCTAGGGCCTTGGATGGTCATGTGGATGTGTAAA
The DNA here is from genome assembly GCA_018340775.1 of Taxus wallichiana var. yunnanensis. NCBI lineage: Eukaryota > Viridiplantae > Streptophyta > Pinopsida > Cupressales > Taxaceae > Taxus > Taxus wallichiana. The sequence goes on along the minus strand of CM031239.1, from coordinate 766,318,461 downwards.
CTACTAAAAAAAAAACAAACAAACATGCAAAGAATCCACAAGAGGGCAAGGTCAATGTTTAGGAAACCTAAGCCAACTAAGGATACATAAGGAGTTGTGTTAATTCCTTTCTAATTAACTCTATGTTCCTAAATTAACAAATGAAAACAAACATATTTAAATTAAATCAATTTGATTACTCTCCTTGAATCTAATTAAATCTATGTGCAACTAGTTAATTAACAAATGAAAGCTTAATTGATTAAAACAAAGAAAGTAAATCTAATCTATTTTTTTTGTGCTTTTTCAATAATTTTAAAAAAAGGAATAAAAAAAATAAAAAAGAACTAAGTAATATAATCTAATGTTTTTGGAATTTTGTGTTTACTAGAAAATAAATAAAATGTGCATAGACAAATAACTTCTTCTAATTAAATGAAATTGCTTCTACTCTAAATAAATTAAACTAAACAAGTGAAATAGTCGGATGTGGTTATTTCCCCATTGTAGAGGATTTACTCTAATCTAATAAAATAAATGCTTTTCCTAATTTGTAATTGTGGATTTTACTTCTTGGCTCTACCTCAGAATCACGGGAAGAATGAAAAGCTTCTCAGAAGCAATTCTTCCCTGAAGCTTCCCGGTAAAAACAAAAGCTTTCTAAATGAAGAAATATAAAACTATAGGTAAATAAATTGTGAAGAATTAACAATGTATTATGGCAAGAACCTCCTCCGAATTCTTCCTAGGAAAATCCACAGGGATGAGATGAGAAGAAATCTCAATGGAAGCTTTGCAAATAGAAATTATTGTAATTGTATCTTTCTAAAAGAATGTATCTAACAGATTATAGATTTGAATCTATCTAAAATAAACAAAAGAAACTATAGGAATTTATTGACACCTCCAACTTGGAAATGTTGTATAGAGACAAATCCAATGTTGGCAATGCTTTTTAATGTCCCCTTAGCTTCTTTTCCAATGAGTGTTCAAACGTATCAGGGAATTGTGTTGGAAATGTGTAGAAGGAATGGGAGAGATGTTGGAGCTAGTTGGTTTGTAAGTATTTAGTAGTAACAATGCAAGAAAGAGAGTAACAAGGAAAAAGAGATATATGCTTACTTGTGTGCTTCTTGGCAGGATTACGACAACATAACGATATAATTCCAAAACAAAAACTCCAACCAATGCTTCGGGAAGAAGCTTGGTTCTTATAGAAATTTGGCAAGAGAAGTGGTCCAGCCCACTTGGCAACCAAGAAATGCCACATCACTCAAAGAAGGGGTAGTTAACTTACTAATAATAATAAGTAGGGAAGGAGAAGTTTCATACGCATCTAACAAGCTCAAGAATAGTTGATTTGGTCAAGAAACGTGCGTGAAAAATGAGTTTGAAGAAAGCAACACATGTCTAAAAAATGTTGGAAAAGTCTCTGGTAAATGCACACGAACCGCATAGTTTGTTGCAGAAATGGTTCGCAACCGCCAAGTGGTGGTTGTGTAACCCATCGGCACGTGGTTCCGTAACTAAAGGCCAAAAAGCTAAGGAAAAGCTACAAAATGACTAAGGAAAGCAGGAAAAGCTAGGAAAATGACAAGTAAGCTACAAGAACATGCTGCAAACAAGGATTTGGACTTGAACATCATTGGAATTGATAGTTTATCATCATTCCTCCCAAGACCAATTAGACCTCTCTTTTTGCAACTGGGAGAACCAAATCCATGTTGGACCATGAAGCCAAATTAACAATCTTGTTTGCCAAAATTTTGAAGGAAACACAGTCTCCTTAAATCATATCCACCATTCTCTAGCATCAATCTCACCCTCTCTACCAAAAGACTTCAACCCCATGATTGACCAAAAACAATGTTTTACGAACATACTTCTTTGACCAACCTTTAAACTAATGATTTCAAAAGGATTTCGACCTCAATTTAGACAATAAAAAGAATGAACCCCTTTAATTAGGTAAGATATTTCAAAAATGTAAAAAAATAGAAAAATTCTAAAAATTACGACATGTAGAGAAAATTTGTAAAAAACTCTAAAATTGCAATAACTTCCTCAAAACGAATGAAAAAATCCTGAAATTTGGATGGTAGCTTCCTAAAATAGGTTCACAAATTTGTTAAAAATTTATAGAAAAAATCTCAACCATTTTCTAGAAATTGACGAATATGAAAAATTAGGGTTTCAACTCAACTTTTGCTCAAATCGATGCTTTGATACCACTTGATAAGATCTTCACATATAATAAATGAATAATTCAAACAATATGCAAAATATAATGAAGATCAAACACAACACACGAGATATTTGTGGTCCAAGATGTCTAATATTCAATATATTCAGAAATAGAAGAATACCCTTAAGGTAGGGCAACACCATATAATACTCCTTAAGGAAGAAATAACTCCACAATCTCCCAATATGGGAATTCCACTTTGAGGGGATACCTCCAATATCCTTCTACCAAGTAGAAGACTTGACTCAGACATGACATACCTCCTAATGATATTCATCTCCTTTATATATGTGTACATTACTCTTAATGGGTGGGTAATGTATAATCCCAATGTAGGTCAACTCATTACCCAATATAACTAATTATTATGAGACCCCATACATTTTAAACATATAACTAAGGGGGATGTGTGCCACATGTTGGCATCTCCATCAACCTATATACATTATAATATCATATCCTAAGGTACATAACACCCATCCTATGCAACAAAACTCCTTATGACATCTTATCTCGGCTTTTACATACTCTAGGAAACATGACAAAGGCACTCCAAGGCGTATCCAATGAAGTAGAACACTTAGAGGTTGTGATTTGTCCCATGCAAAGATGAGGATGGTAGTGGTTGTTATAATCAAATCCATAAATTCATACGGGACCACTATGGAAAGTTTAAATGAGTGTATGTCACCCAAGGGTGACCTACGTAGAAGCTTCCCAAGACGCATGAGCAATGAATGCTCATACAATCACCTCTTCATGTCCAAAACATTCTCAAAGCATTACAAAGCATGAAACATCACTATAAGTACTTGTACTTTTTGTTCTAGGATTTTATGTACGAGCAACATGTTCCAAGAAAGAATGATGGCATGAGCGGTGAAACAATAGCCATGATAGAAAATAAGGGAGTTGCGAGGTCGCTTTTAGTTGCAACTATCCCAATAAACACAAAATGTGTTTCAAAATAGCTACATAAATGGAATTGTACAAATAAACTAGAAATAATTGATAAACAATAGAGATGGTGGCAACCGTACACCCAACGTTGGATTGCACCTACAAATCCGAATGAAGAAAAGGAGGACTCACACAATGGCAACTATCATTCGTATTGATATGTTCTAATTGTTAAAAGATGTGTTCGTTAGGGATTTAACCCCTTTTGTAGACAAACATTCAAAACCCTAATTAACCAATGACTAACTCGTGACCTAACTCTAATCACCCAAAACACAACATAATAATAATAGTAATTGCTAAAACTAAAGACATAAATATATATGGTGTAAGTACACAATATGTCATCCCCCTTAAAGAGCTTTGGTCAAACTTTAAAAGTTAAAAAATTTTTATAAGCATGGAGCTTTGACCTACTACAAGAAATCTTTGACCATTCTACCAAACCACACAACTTGAAATAACTTTAGGATTCCCTAGCATTTAAGGCACATTTTACAACACTCTTCCACCCTTACATTCAAAATGTCCATTTTCACTCATATTGGAGATTTTGTTTTTCCTCCCATCCAACTCCAATGCTTTTGTAATGGGGGTTTAGCTGCCCCATAATAAGGCTATGATATAGCTCTCCTTGACATAAGTCTTCTCTTCTTGTTCCATTGCTTGCTTCCAACACCAACACATGACTTTGTTGCAACTTTGCCATGCAAAAAAATGTACACAACATTGTCTATCTACTTACGAGTCCATGCAAGGGTTTCCATCACACCCTCAACAATACATACATTTTCCCCAACCACATCTTTCATGTTTGTACAGGGTTTTACCGTACCCATATCTTGCAAGATTTCAAGGGTTTCTTCCCCAACAATATCAAATTCATCCCTTGCCTTGTATTCAAACACAACCAAATCTTTCACATTGCCAAACTCGAACAAAGGGAGTTTCTCTTACCTTATTTTCTTTTATTTGTATGCCTTCACTTTTTGTTGATACTTGTTTCTTTAGCAAAATGTTTTCTCCTCTTCTACATTTAGATCTTCCTTCCATTTTGAAATGGGTTGTACCTATTCTCTGTTTGGATACTTATTCCATACCACTAGGGGTAATTCCTCTTTTCCTATACTACAAGGGTCGATTTCTCATCTTCTACTACCTCAACATTCATATTCCATCAAGGGTTCACATCATCCCCTGCAACTAGTCAATGTATCCACCTTCCCAACAAAAAAACCACCTTTATAACATCCTTACAAAAATCATCAAATATCCCCTTCATCTCCTCTTTGGTCACAAACGTTAAGTTGCCTCTAATAAAATCCCCTCCACATTTTAACGACGGTTGTGACAATCGACTAAAGATTTGATACCATTTGCCATATTCGGCATACCAACATAAATGGAACTATAAATATAAGCTAGAAATACTTTATAAATAGTAGAAAGGAGGGCTCTCGCACACCCAAAGTTGGATTACACCTACAAATCCGAATGAAGAAAAGGAGCTCTCACACAATTGCGAGTTATCTCCTTGTATTGATATGTTGTGCTTGTTAAAAATTTGGGCTCCTAGCTCAAGGAAATTCACAATAACACCATAAAGTAAGCATATTTTATCCTTATTCATTGGATCATGAAGACCTTAATCTTGATGGAATCTTCCTTCTCTTCGAGACATGGAAAGATCACCCAAGTTTGGGTCCATAAGCAATACCAATTGAATTTCCCTATGAAGACTCACTTTCAATATGAATTTTGGTGGATTCCCTTAACCAAGCCACTACCTAAAAATTGTCACTCATTCTTCAATAAGCATGCAATCAAATTGCCTGCCATTGCTTATGAGCTTATAGTTTCATACTCTAGTTCAATACACGCTTCGTTGTTGGTCACCCAAGAGTATTTAGCTTTTCCCAATTTTGTATACAAACCACCAAAAACCCTAATTAACCAATAACTAACTCATAACTTAACTCTTCCCTAACTCTAATCACCCGAAATATAATACCGTAATAAGAATGATGTTAAAAGTAATGACATATAAATTGTGTTGAGCACAACAAAATGTTTCCCAAAGCTAGAGCAAGTGAAAGCAAAATTAAAGATAGTTGAAAGCTAAAATGTTTCTTCTACACAACCTTTGAAATCTCATTTCCCATCACCTTCTTCTTGTCGTTTCTATTTCTCTTTTCCAATAGCATAGGTTCCATCATGCACAAAAAAAAAAATTTGAAAAATAAATCCTTCTATTAGTTCCTAACATGGATCTCAAGTTTGAAGTTATCTTTTACTTGGTTAATTTTTTGGTTTGTTCACAATTTTAAAAGTGTCAATGTGTCTTATGATTTGCTTCCTCGTCTTTAAAAGGGTTTATTCGCAATGCTAATAACAAGTATGATACAATGTTTCAATAATGTATTTTTGCTCATCATTTTTAGTCTATATATATATATATATATATATATATATCTCAAATTGCATAAGTTATGATAACTAATTTTTGGGTAGATTCTTTATTTCTATTTTAATAATAAAAAGAATGTTCTACAATTTTAGAAAGTATTAGACTCGTTTATATTAATGGAATGATATGATAAAATTATTTATAGATTCTTTTAAAAGGAATGCAATATTAGATCAAGAAGGATGTTGCTAATAATTGCAAACAAGATTTGTGACATTTATTGAGATAGTTCATGTATGAACAACTATAATTCAAAACTGTTTTCAATGTACCATAACCTTTGTGGTTTATTATGAGAAAATTGATTCGTGTTATTTGAAAATTTTGAAATAAATAATTGGACAACATATGTTTACAGAAAACAGCGATCCTTTATCTTGAATTCATACTTGATCTTAATCTTAAACCCGCAAGCAGAAAGTTGACTAGTGTTACCTTAATCTTTCATGATAGAAGTCCATTTTTATTAATCTACTATATGTTATTAATTTTACAGTTGGGATTTACTTTTATCGGACAAATTTAACATATGTTCATAACATAATTCATCTTCCATAAATTTACAGAATTATTGGTATTCAAGCCATATTTTTATGGCTTCAACATAATCTTTAATATCATTCAAATTATTTCAAATTTTTGGCCGGTCATTTAACCTTTTTCCGCCCTTAGGTAACACAATGCAACTTGAATGCTACAAGCATAGCCAACAATGTAGTAAACCCAATAAAATAAATAGTTTTTGCTTCAATTTGAAAGGAAAGCTCTTTGTTTTTTACTACAATTTGAAAGAAAACATATAGGCTTATTTTGACATGAGGAAGTACTTTTGTGTGCCATTGTAGGCTTCATATAATCCTATCATCATTGGAGTTTCATAAGAATTTATCGTTGTCTCTAACCTTATTAAAAAGAATCAATTTTATTACGATTTCAAGACACAACCGCAATTGTCCATGGAGAGAACAGCATTATTTTGATAGAAAAAGCAAATGAGACTGCACGAGGCTTGTTCAGACAATGTCAATTTTCATGATATAGATGGCCAACTCTCAGCCTTGCTATAGAAACATGATTCAATAAATTGAAATACAACAGAAAAAGAGAGACCGTACTCTTTCAATCAAGAACAATCTGCACCGAAACATGCAATAGAAGATGTTTTATTCTTTGACAATGAAGTATTGCAGTGATATAGGATTCCTTAAGACCAAACAGTCACTTGGAAACCAGTACGTGCCATCAGAATTCTTGGAAGTTTATATGACCGGTAGCTGTGGCATGTTCCACAGCTCCCTACCAAATACATTAAAAAGAGGAAATCAACAACTCAATCATCATTCAGAAATATTACTTCAAATTGAAAACAGCAAATGACTAGATGGAAGAGAAAAAATTGCTTTCATACCTTTTCACCAACTACTCCTTGCTGACAGACTCCACAACGCAAAGTGAAATTTGCAGTATCTGTGAAATTCCTCTGCCTACACACCATTTTTACAAAAGTATACTACAAAAATTAATAAAAGTTTCGTTCAACAGAAAACAGTGAACAAGAAACATGATGTTCTGTTACAAACGAAAAAAAAAAAAAAACCATTGTATTACAAGAGATTGTAGAAAGGTTCCACAAATATTTTTAAAAAACAGTATCCTTAAAACAGTAAAATTAAACCTTTTAGTTTCTTCAACCAGGCTCTCAGCCAGCACTTGGGCAACACCAATGTTACCATCTCTATCGACTGGAAAAATTGTTATGTCAACTTCATCAGAGGCAGTCTTACACGGGACAACTGCAACCGAAAATGATTAATACTTACTCATGTCACTAGTACAATAAAAATATAAAATAGGAAATAAATGTGGGGTTGCCTTAATGCTCGTGGAATTTGTAACAAAAATATAACTTAGATATGAATCAAAAAATGAAAACCACACCAAAATATATACTACTACAGATATGGGTCAGCTGTACCATACAGCTAAAGCATCATAATGTAAACCATCATAAATCAGCATGACTCGTTCTTTATAGCCTTTTCCCTGTCAGGCAACATTGAAAATCAATTATCCTTTTAATGTCCTTTTGGACTAGCAGTGCAGTTCCAGCAGTAATCCCTGCTTAGAAATGTCATATTATTTTCTACTCATACTAAAACAACATCCTAACATGAATAAGAAGCATACCTGGCCATACAGGTCACAGCGGGTTGTTTGAATATCATATGCAGCAATTTCACGAACATAATTATCTGCTAAAATTGAAAGCTCAATGGCACCTGCGAGATTGAGGATAACATAAATTGAAAAAAAATCTCATATCAATCCTACTTTCCTTAACAATAAATATTCATTCATCAGTGAGAATTCAGGTGCCATATATCACCTTGTTTGCAGCAATCCTTTGACATCCCCTAAGGAAAGAAACAATAATCTTTTGTTCCCTCTAGATGTTACCATCCAATCCTGACCCCCTTTGCATTTCGACTTAAACCCTAACCTCACTTCCACAGGGCTTGTGCAAATTAGAAACCAGTTAAGTTGCAGGTATTAACAGGCTCCAGTCTTGCAATGAAGATGCAAAATTGACAGAATCTGGTCTGAATTCTTAAATCGGTTCTGCTACCACTGGCCTTATTGCAGAAAAATTTAATAAGATGGTTGTTTATTCAAGTTTTGCTCCAACTTGGATCACTGGCACCATCTACCCCATTCACAAAACAAGTAATGTTTTAACTTTTAAGTTATCAAAGCCAAGAACCATGTGTCCATAAAGTTATACTATGCAATATCCAATAATATGTGACGCCTAAATTATTCACCTACCGGTTGCAAAACATATTCTTCTTAGCTCTATGTTTTTCTGAAGAGTTTACCTCCCATAAACCTTGGAAAGGCAAATGGCAAAGTTGGAATAACAAGACCTTACTCTTAGAATGTTTCCATTGATCATCTCCTTCCATACAGTTACTCCTTAGACACTCACCCACGCCTTTTCCCTTCGAAATGGGAGATCCAGATGACCTGGATCTTCCTCCTCAGCCTCTCGTCCCCAAGCATGCCTTTCACTCGGATCATTTTCAACATATTTTTGGGTGAACTATTGTCTGCCCTTATTATCTGAGGCAACACTGCACACACAGTCTTGGATTCCATCTTCACCACGTCCCACATGAGGATAGTATCGAGAAGCTTTGCACTCTTTAAGAAGTAGAAATTAAACAAAAGTTAATTTTAGATATTCAGTTTATTATGACATCAAGGGCAGGTACTATTTCAGACTTTCTCATTCGGCAGCATATTTGTACTCAAAGACCAATTAACAGAACCAAATCCTGCAACCCTTACATGGTTAGAAACTTAGACCTGAATTTCTTATACTCGGTCTTGATCTCTTAACAGGCCAGAACCACCAGCTATGAGACCTATAGATGATCTTTGGCCTGGGAAGCTAGGAGAAGACAGTGTAAACCTGTGACATTCGAGGATAACTTCACTATCCCATCTTAACTCAAGCAGTTCCCTTGGCTTGATTATCAGAATCTAAATACAGGACTATTCAACGATTAATATTCCACAACCTCATGCTGTTACGCACACCGATGACTACTTTATTTTGCATCCTCTATATTGGTTATATAGCTTGGATCATATATTGATTTAATGTTCTAGGAGATGGCGGAGTAACCTGCACAATCCGAGAATAACTTCACTAGCCCATCTTAACTCGAGCAGTTCCTTGGCTTGATTATCAGAATCTATATAGGGGACTATGTAATGATTAATATTCTACAATCTCGTAATGCTATGCACAGCTGTGACTACTTTCTTTTGCATCATCTACTTTGGTTATATAGCTTGGATCATATGTGGATTTAATGTTTTAGTATTGAGGGGTATTGGGATTTAGCTTTTCTTGGTATGCCCACCTTCTATTTACGTCTGTCATGTCCCTTTTTGGAGACTAGCGAATTTGAAGACCTTAACCCATTTTCTTCCCCGTGGGTTTAAGGAAGGAAGCAAGGGGAAGACTTGGATGACATTTTTGTCATTATCTAAGCAGATATTTTTATTATCATCATGTATTCCTATTGGGAAGCCTAGCACTCCAATAGAAGAACTTATTTAATTAGAAAATAAAGTATTTTGAGCATGTAGGCTCTAAATACAAATTAGATAATTAAAAGTATTTTTTATTTGGGTCGGCCATCATTTGAAATGTAGCACCCCTTATGGTTATAAAAGGAGGTTGCTTGGCCATTTGATAATCATATGTGAATTCTATTATTTCGGAAAGATTGCTTGTGAAGCATCTCTCTCCCTCTCCTAAGGATGAAAACCCTTGGAGAGCCTTGTGTGAGGACGAAACCCTTCACCAAGACCAGGGAAGACTTCAACACGGGAGTCTCCACCCCCTTGAGGGATCTCTTTGCTGCTGTAATCTTCATTTCCAGCCCTAGGCGAATTGCCTAAGGAGCTCAATTGGTCATTAATTGAAGATCTTTGCACTACTTATGATTGTTAATGCATATTTGGCCTTCCTAGAGTGGAGCGACCAGCTTTATGGTGTAATTTGGCATATGTATTGGCTGTTCCAAGTAGGGCGACCAGCTTGGAGGAATAGTTTGGTGTGTTCTTGCAACAATTTTGTGGATTTGAGATTAGAATCATGTTCTTCATATTTTTAGAGGCCAAGATCTGAAGTTTTATTAATTTTGGAAGTGTTTTGCTATTTTTCCAAGATCTGAAGTTTTATTAATTTTGGAAGTGTTTTGCTATTTTTCCAAGCTCTCTCAAGTTAGTTACAGTTCTGGAATATTTAATTAATTTCTGCAGTTGAGGGTTTTATCATAAAAATCAGATCTCTCACTTCCAAGCTTATAAAAATTAGTTTTCTTGCATGATATGATTGCTGGTAATATATAATAATTTTAGAGACTTAAGGGTAGCTGATTTCAAGGGTTTTGAGGGCACAAAAGTGGGTTTGAAACCCCAAAAAGGGTTGCTGCCCTAGAAGGGTGTTTGCTGGCAGCAGTTAAGGGTTTTTATATATTTATTTCAGTCACTAACAACCTACTAAAAATCTGAAAAGTGTTGTTTATCTTCAGCTTTGCATAGTTTCCTAAAAGTCCCCAAACAGGGACATTACAACGTCTTTATTAAAATACTTCTTTTATAGAAGATGTTTTTAAGCACCCACTCATATATGGATGTTGGTTGTACATTACAGGCCCATTGACCAAATTTGGTCATATCGTATTAATAAAATTTGCTTAATTCTTTCTTCTTACAATATTTTCTGGAATCGTTGATAAAACATAATATTTTCTTCACCACATACCAGCTGAAATCTTGCTATCTATCACTGTTATTCTTGCTGAATCATTGATTTTTAATATTTTTAATATTAAACGGAAACTTGTGTTCTCAATTAGGATTAAATCCAAGTCACTTCAGATTTATAGACATAGCTTTAGAAGGGTATCATGTCAAAGGCGTATGGATTATCCCAAGGAGGACTAAGAGTAAGAAGTCTCCATCAGACTATCCTGTGAGGAATTTTTACTTGCCTGTCCATTTAGCTGCCCTATGAAAAAATATCCATTTGCCTCTGCTGTCATCATGTCTGTTGAACTTACCTACACAAAAATAAAATAATCCTTGCAAAACAGTCAGTCTTTTTGACTAACCCCTAGAAAAAATTTACTTTCCACTAAGAGGGTTTGTTTCGCTATCCCTAAGAGGGTTCATTTGAGTACCTCACAGAGAGTTGATCACTTTAAGGGTCCATTTGGATGCCACCTACGTTGTGGGAACGGAAACGGGTACGAAACGCGGAAACGGCAATTTTCAAAAAACCTTGGATACGAAACGTCGACGGAAACGTCCGTACAATATATTATTAAAATATATATATATATATATATATATATGCATAGTACTCATTTTATAATTGTAGACCATAAGAGATAATTGATAAAGCACTCAAAATATTTTGAATTCATTGAAATTTGAACCTCTAAGTTCTAAAGAGTCATCATTCAACATGGTTACAATTTCAATGATTCACATATACATAATAATAATCTAGATTCTAGAATATATCATCTAGATTTCCTCATAATCATCTCCATGAATAGCACTAGCACCGACATCTCCACTCCCACTAGCTCCACTCTCCCTCCCTTCTGCAAAAGATCCTGATTCTTCTTCATCAATGCCAAGCAGTGAAAGTTGGCTAAGAGTTGGTTCATTTAATGCAAAAAAATTCATTTTTAAAAAGCAAAGTCGGTTTAAAAAAAAAAAAAAGCGCAAGAAACGCTGTGCCATTTCGGAAACGGCATGGGGTTTCGGAAACGTTTTTGCCGTTTCCCCGTTTCCTTTGCCCGAAACATTTCGGAAACGTTTCTAAGGGGAAACGGGACCCCAGTGCATTTCTGGCATCCTAGGATGCCACAAGATCCTAATTGTTTCCAACGAGATGCCATCCAGTGGCATTAAATGCCACCTCTCTATGATAAGTCCAATGATTCCATACTCCAATTACCACCTTGAGCATTTAATAGAAATCTTCATACATTTTAATGCATTCTAGACATTAGTAGATTGTATGTATCATGATATAAATGATATATATACGTGTGTTTTCTTCATATATCATGTGTACGTCAATTATATTCCACAAATTTTATCGGGCAAGGTCAAGAATAGTAATTCGAGGACAGCTATAGAGATCACCAAGGGATGGTGAGGATCAAGACATAGGAAACCACGTAAATTGTTGCTACATACGCATCAATGTTTTACATAACAAAAGTTGAAGTTGACGTGTTCACACTGCTAAGTGCTTTAGGATATTTTCCAACCTACTTAGTTTTAGCCATGTTCACACCACTCACTTGAGATAAGCTTATTTTGGGAGTATAGTTGTTTTATTAACAACTTGCTATTAATTCTCACGCAGGTGGCTTGAGCATGATTTTAGGGATTTGTAGTGTTCCCTAATATTAGCTCTCCACCCTATTTTCTAGTTGAGGATAACTTGTTAGCCTATAATATGGGCACTCCCTCCTTGTAAGCATAATTCGGCTATTGTATATTTTGTTAGAGTTGAATAATCATGGAGACATTGTTTGTTCCATTAAAGGCTTAATATTTTGTTGTGCATATGTCTAAGCTTGCATGTTTTGAAGTTGTGGTAATGGTAGTTTTGTAGGAGTGATCTTGGGTTGAGAGTTTTCATCTCTCCGACATGGTATCGAGCTTGCTTCAGCAAAGTGATTGTTCACTTTTGTGAAAGCATTTTGCACAGCTTTTATTGGATTGTGAGGTCATTATTATGCAAGAGCTTTACCACTTTTTGACAACACATTTTTTGTTTACTTTTCTCGGCCCTACACTCTGCATGTATATATCGGCTCGAATAGATTATTTTTGGATTGAGCTTAACAACTCAGCTTGTGCTCTATTGATCCATTCTCAGCCTTTCTTGCTTAGCGCTGGTGCGTTTTATGGATCAACCTTGACCTAACTCATGTGTGCTCGGCACCTGTGGTATTCACCGCTAAGATACTTGTTTCTCTTGCTCAACTAGGCCGTGATTTACTCTATGTGGCTCTCCCGTTGTTTGCCTTGGCTTGGCCTACACAGATCATACTGATTTACAAGCTCTTAACCTCCCCAAAGACGGCCCTATGTCCGACTTGCTCGGTGATTGCTCTACAACTCGCTTTGATACGCCACTCTCTCGTGTAATATCCCTTTTGGGGACAAAACTGAAAATTATGGAAATTAGCTCAAACCTCCAAAATAAGCAAGTCTGATTTTTATGACAGCAATTAATAAAGGACCAGAAAATACTCTCAAACCCTAGTGACTAGGAGAGAGAGAGAGAGAGAGAGAGAAATCCACCGTAGAAACACTCAAAAATTATGGGAAGTGATTCCTTGGATTGCCCTTGATTTTAGAAGCCAGAAAATGTGATCAAATCATCAAACTCAGAATTCTGGAATTTACTATGGCACAAAAACAGCTGAAACTTGTAAATTCAATAACTCTTAGAATACAAGGAATCTCCACACAAATGAATACTCAAAATGATCATAAAAATACCAGCAATCAAATGAGACCAATATCATAATTTTCCAACCATGGAAACCCTCTCAAAATTGATCCCGAAATCTGTAAATGAGTAGATGAAGTTGAAAACTATTCCAAAAATCACCAAAACGGAGATTCCGGCTTTATAAAATATGCCGAATCAGAATATAAAATCAGATTTGTAATTTGTGCCCTAGAAGGCACTCAAACACCATCAAACCCTAGTCGCTCCAACTAGGAATGGCTCTAAAATGCATGCAAATATTTGTAGATGATGTCTTTGATCCTCCAACACTCAAATCTGCATAAAGGTCTTCAATAAGTCTTCACGCCAACCAAGGAAAGAGGGTTTTCGTCCTCTAACCAGCCACTAGAAGGGTTTCCGTCCTTCTAGGAAGAAGCCACACACTTGGGTTTTCGTCCAAGAGTGGAGAACAAGGAGCCACTAGCTCACAATGCCCAAATAGAAAAATGCGCCAAGATAGATCCTTCAAATGAGCTTTCTAATCTTCTTTTATAACCTCCTTTTGGCGCCAAAGCTTGGAATAGCAAGGCCGACCCCTTAAAGTATTCTTTTAATCTTTAATTGGCTTTTAAAGTGCATAAAACCCAGCCAACCTGCTAAAGGAAAACACACTAAAAAGAAACATTAAAAATTAGAAAAACAAATGCAAATGAAAGCTCAATGTTCTTCTCCAACTCCTCTACTTCTTTGCCATGGAGAAGGAATGGCAAGAAGTCCAAGTTCTGATCCTCAAGTGGGAAAAGGGGACATTACATCCCAGCTTGGCCCATGCCTAGCTCGTTTGGTGGCAACATTCCCGGCTCGGCCATGCCTCGATTTTTGCTTGGTGGTGTCCCTCTAATCTTCTCATTTTGGAACCGGTTGCAAAGTGGTGGCAACTTAGCGGTGATACCTGGGGTTTTTTTTTGTCTCGGTCCCTTTCATTTAGATCGCCTAATCTCCTCTCTTGCCAGCCTTTCGGCCTTGCTTCTCCATTGCGGCTCGTCGTAACTTCCTATAGCTCGGGGCCTTTCATCACTTTAACTCGAGCGATCTAAATCCTTAAGATTGGCTAATTAGGGTTAAAACCCTAATTCAAATTCCTTTTTTTTCCATTTCAAATGAGAATGTATAAAATCTATATTTGTCAAATCTATGTATGTGGAAGTGAATGGCGTAGTGGTTAAGCTTGTTGATTGTCAAAAAGAAGTTCACGGGTTCAACTCTCCATCTTCCACTCCAACACACTTCTCGGCTCAACCGAGCTACCCTCAACTTGTCAAGAGCTTTCCCTCCAGCTTGCCCGATCAGCCCATTCTAGCTTGCTTCCTTCTTGATCGAGCTCTCATATATTTGGTCCGGAGCTCACATATATTTGGTCTAGAGCCGTGCATAGTATTGGTCCAAAGCTATGCATACTATTGGTCCGGAGCTAGGATATAAGAAAAAGAAAGGACTCCGCAGTGTTTTTGACACATTTCGGTAGAGCCCAACGTCCCTATTTTTTGAGTGTATTCTTACATTGATCATGGCTTCTTGCCTTGACATCTTTTCTTTGCAGTTTGAGAATGAGATGTTCTTCATTGAAGTTTGTGTCATTCAAGAGGATAGTCAAATTTGTGGAAGAAAATAGATCGCTCAAGAAGCAAAATTCTCTTCTACATGCCCTCATTCACGACAAGGATGACCTCATACACTCCTTACAACAAATTTTTTTAGCCTGCAACATCATCCTCATATTGTGGACTCTCATACCCCTGCTCCTAGTCCACCTACAACTACTGCTCCTACACCCATTGACCTTGATTTGTTAGTTTCGAGCACTGCTCATGCCCCCGATGCTCCTAAGCCT